>JAJIBD010013740.1:0-30196 GCA_021461705.1 Cryptotis parvus
TAATTTTTTCTTAAGGATTTGACTAGAAGATGAACCAGCCATGGATGAGAGTTCATTTTTTCAATGCATCCCACCAACAGAGATAGTTTATAGTTTATAGTTTTTTTATAATGTGGTAGTCTTACTCATTTTTGATGATATCTCATTATCATCTTCATTTGTTTTAAATGGTGATAATAAGTGATGACAAAAAGTGGTGATAAACATTTTTTCATATCTATTTGGCATCTGTCTGTCTTAGAAAAGTGTCTCTTTATTTTTTTCTCCCCAGTTAGGTAGGGCTTTTGGATTAGTTTCTGTTGCCAATCATTTGTGTTTCATATATGTGGGATTATGAATTCTTTATCTGATGTGTTGAATGCAAATATTTTATTCTGTTCCATTAGTGTTTATTAATTTTAGCCCATGTTTCCTAAGCTGTAAAAAATCTTTGAATTTGATGAAGTACCATTTGTTTATTTTTATTTCTGTTGTCTTGAGTACTTGATGTATAAGAAACGCCATTTGGTGCAAGAGAAGAACTCATAGGGAAACAGTAACTCCAGATCACTGACACTGTATGGTAGATGTGACAAACATATAAAACCATTCCTCCAGAAAGTGTTGGAAATTACCCTAGAGTTCATATGCAACTTCTTTTCGATTTACATATTTCCCTTCTGATTAGTTGTCTGGATCTGTGATAGGCTGGTCTACTGGGTGGAGTTCTGATCAGCCTATCACAGACTGTCTCCGTGAGGCCACTTGCGGCCACGCAGTTCATCAATAAATGCTGGATTTAGAGATGACTACAAGAACATGCTACCCGCACAGCAGAGCCTGGCAAGCTACCTGTGTCGTATTTGTTATGCCAAATACCAGTAACAATTATAGACCTCATTCCCATGACCTGATGGAATGGTTTGAGGCTCTTTATGTTCCTGGAGCAAGCAGGTGCCCTTGGGCTCTACTTGCATGAGACAGGTCATATGGAGATGTTACTGGTGCCGCTCGAACAAATCGATGATGAACGGAAGACAGTGATACAGTGATTAGTTGTCAATGAGAAAAACAAACAGGTCCTGAAAACACTCAAATATGAAAGCCAATAGCAGATTTATTCTTTGAGAACACTGGACAAAACTAGATATTTTACCTGTATATATAAATGATGAAAATAAATGGTGGCTTACTTAAACAATGAAATAAGATTCAACTTTGAAAACCAAGAAATTCCAAATATCTGAAATGCAATGACAAAAGTTCTGAAAATGTTGATTACATTGTGATTGAGTTAGGACACGAGACTATTTTTTTAAATTTTTTATTTTTACAATTACAAAGATATACAATTAAAAAGTTCATATTTGGGTATTGGTCATACAGTGTTCCAGCACCCGTCCCTCCACCAGTGCCCATCTCCCATCACCAACGTCCCTGGTTCTCTCCCCCTCCCCCAGCCCTCCTCCATGGCAGGTTCTTTATTTCTTTTCCCTTTCTCTCTCTTTCTCTTTTCCTTCCCTTCCAGACTATGGATTACAGAACATGCATTAAAAGGTTGTCATGTGTATCCTTTTGCCTCTATTTAATGCTCAGTTCTAGGTTGGCATTAGTACCCTCGACAATTATTAGCACACTGTTCCATTTTCTGTCTTACCTAACCTCTGACTCCCACATGTTTGGGACACGAGACTATTTCCCTACATCTCCAGGGTCTCCTGAGGAGGGATGCCTTGATTTCCGTCCTCTTCAGGACCATCCTGCAAAGCTCTCTGGAGAATTACTTTGAGGCTCCTTTTCTGTCTTTGCTGCTGCCTATAAGAGCCAACAAAGAAGTAAATTATGGGATTACACAGCTGTTGACACAGGATAACACCTCTGTCACCATAAAAAGTATAAAGATCTTCAAATCGCTGAGTAATGGAGCTGGCATATAGCGGAAGAGGGAGTAGGTGATACCCAAAGGCAGGCCACAGAGAACAAAGAACAGTACTGTGACCCCGATGGTCACATACAGCCTGGTCAGTTTCATCTTCCCGGAGCCACACAGAAATCTGGTCAGCAGCACCAGGCTGGATCCAAACAGAAGTACAAACAAGAAAAATCAGCCACACGGCAATGCACAAATCAATTTGCTTATTCAAATCTGTTCTAGATTCTTCAAGTTGAAAGCCCTTTAATTCCGTTCTCAGGATGCTCAGAAGCAGGAATAGGGGCCCAGATCAGGGCACATATGACCGATGACATGTGCTTTGGGCGACGGCAACGATACCAGATAGGCTGCAGTACTGATATGCAGCGTTCAGTGCTAATGGCAGTGAGAGTGCTCAGGCCCACAGCATAAGGAAAGAAAATCATTATGAAGGAAAATTGGTAAAAGGTAATTGGGTATGAATGTTTGACAAAATACTCCATGGAGAATAGCATCTGGAAGAACAGATAGACAAAATCCGCTCCTGCCAAGTTGAGGATGTAGACTGAGAAAGCGTTCCTCTGCATGCGGAAACCTAGGAGGCAGAGCACCACAGCATTTCCGGCCAGCCCCACCAGGGAAATGATCAATGTCAGAAGGGTTGTGATCATCAAAGTCATGCGATATATTCTAGTAAAGTCATTCTGCGGTGTGCTTTCAGTGACCCAAGCTGTAACAGTTACATCCATGCTCAGATACTCTCTGCTGGTGTTCCTGAGAAAACAAATGAGAAAGGAGAATTTTCAGTTTGATCTCTGATTCTCACAGCTCCGGAGCTACCAAGACCAGAGAGAGAAGAGACTAAGGGAAGTTGAAGCAGACCACACAACTTTGACAATCTATATTTTGACTCTATTTGATCTTTCTGATTAGAACCTGGGTTTTCCCTACTGAATTACAACTTCTCACAAACATGAAATCTTTTTTAAATTTTTTATTTTTTAAATATTTTATTATATGACCGTGAGATATACAATTACAAAGATGTTCATGCTTGGGTTTCAGTCATACAGAGTTGCAGCACCCATCCCCCAATCAGTGTCCATTTCCCCACCACCAATAACCCCAATTCCCTCCCCCCAGCTTGCCTCTATGGCAGGTTCTTTATCTCTCTCTCTCTCTCTCTCTCTCTCTCTCTCTCTCTCTCTTTCTTCTCTTACACATTGTGTACTGCAATATATATGTTTAGAGGTTATCCAGTGTATCTTTTTTGTCTATATTTAATGCTTGTTTCTAGGCTAGTTTTATCATTTTTGACGATTATTAGTACACTGTTCCCTTCTCTGTCTTACCTAACCTCTGACTCACTCACTCTTGTGGTAGGTTCCACCTTTGACAAGACCTCATGATTACAAACATGAAATCTTTTAAGGTCCTGATTTTCCCACTAACTTCTTAGCCATGCCACTTTGCATGGTGTTCGGAGAGAAAAATTCAGGGCAAGCTGCGAGGGAAAGCAGCAGGATGCTGAGTCCAACTGATTTGTTTGGCCTCGATGGTTGTTCTCAGAAGTCCCAAGTCTGTATCCCCAGACACAAACTATGAGGCACCTCAGTGTCTGAGAATGATTCACCTATAGGCAAAAAAGACACTGGGATTGAAGGCTTGATGATTTTATTGCCCTGCAATGCCTGATCTGTTATGGGCCATGTCTCAGCTATCATAGCCGCTGATCCAGGCAGGATCCATGCCTAAGGAATTCCCAGTTTTCTGTCACATCATTTATAATGAGAGGAGCTCCCATAAAAAAATCTCTAAATGGGTCAGTTTCTGAGGAGGAGTCAGGGTTGTTGAGACTGCAGCTAGCCACTATTAACATTCTCCTTGGAATATTATTCTGAGGCTTGGGAACCCAGCTTTCTGATTAAGAAATGAAGCAGGTAATTGGACCCTGTCATGATTAGGCACCTGCTCTGAGGAGGATGAAAATTAGCCACAATTCTTGGGCTCTGCCTTTCTTTTCTTCCCTGGGTTAGCTGCTAAATGCCACTGAGGACCATATAGCATTTTTTGCATTTTTATTTTGTTGTTGTTGTTAAAGGGATTACACAAAAGGAGAATCTGGTATCTCATACCTCACGTCACTTTCAGGCATTTTAATTTATTTAAACCACAGTTGCTATTGCTTATTCCAAAATAAAAAACACAAATAATTATCAATGTATGCTTACTACCATAGTTTCTAATAAAAATCACTTATACTGGCAATGATTTACCTTAATAGCGAGAAATCATTCCAAAGAAGTTAATACAGATGGAGATATGACAACCACAAAAGTAAAGCGAACAATTTGATGGAATAAAGTGAATAAGAGATACATCACCCAGAGAAAGTCCCAGGAACTACCTTCTGTGAACATGCTAAATAAGACTCTTCTGCCTTTATCACCACATTCCATTTGCTTATTCTCCATTGATTATAGATGCAGGAAGAAATATCTCTGTGCCTCACAGATGGATACTGGTGCATCCAGGAAAATGAGACATCAAAAAATAGTGAGAAAAGCTATTGGAAATATCTTCTCCACACCAAGCTATGAGTTTGCAGTGTCATAGATAGGAAAGAGCAAGGCAAACACTCTACTTGCTGTGTTATCTTACTGGCCCCAGACTTTCTGTCTTTTTGGTGTAGTCATGTAGCCTCCTCCAGTTTGCACTTTATGAATGTGTGTTAGGACAAAAAAACAGCTTGGCTTTAGAAATGAGCTTGATAAAACTTACCTGTCTTGAGTTCTTCCTTTAGGTGACAAGCTGACTTCTGTTGGCAGGAGGAGTCTATAAAGATTCACCTTTGTTTTGAGCACTGTGTGTTCTTCCAGAAGACTCTTCTTACGGAGTGGAAGTTGATGAGGAATGGAGGCTAATCAAGTTTCCCATCAGCTTATGTGATTTCCTGTTCAGAGAACCGCTTGCAAATGAGAGCAGATGTCTTTGGTGTCATGACTGTTCTGGGGACGTGTCTCAACGTTAGATCAGATTAAACCTCTATCTCAGCCTGTGCATCTTCACCCCCACATGGTACACTTTCCTGCAAGTGATTCTTGTGGATTCTCTCACTGACTGATGTGCACTTGGGCAGCAACACAAAACAATGTGTACATTTAGTTTGTGTGTCAGTTTGAACCAGGGAATCATTTTCATTTTCTCTGTACCACAGGTACTAGGGAAATCCTCCCTTGACGAGTGCTTTTCTTTACCTCACCATAACACCATAAATGTACAAAGACATCCTTACTTAGGCTCTTAGCCACACAAAAGCATGCAAGAAGCAACTTTGAACTGCAACACAACAGTAAAGCAACACAGAAACCCACAGGTTTACTGAGTGAAAAAATTTAGTCCAGTTGACCCAACCAATAATAGTGAGCTATATGACCTTTCTGATAAGAATTTAGAATAACTCTTAAGGATGCATAAGGATCTCAATGATACAAAGGAAGGCACTGCCAATAAAATATGGGAGGATATGAGATCAGACATGCGTAAAATACAAACAGAAATGCCAGATCTGAAAGACCTGGTAGGTGAAATGAAAAACTCACTGGAAGGCCTCAGCAGCAGAGTGACAGCTGCTGAGGACACAATCAGTGAGTTCTGTGATGAGGTGCAGAGAATCTCCAGACAACAGCAGGAATATGGAAAAGAGCCTCAAAATAAACCAACACATTACAAGAGAACAATATCTTGTCATCAAGACATTGTTGATGACTTGATGAAGTCAAGGAACAACATCATGTTCCTCTTGGTGAAGTCAAAAGGAATAACATAAGAATCACTGGGGTCTCACTGGGGCAGGAAGAAAACCCTGATGAAAGTGCAACTGTTAAAGCCATCACTGCTGAGAAATTCCCAGAGCTGAAGAGTACATGCACCCAGATTCAGGAGGCCCAGAATATACCAGCTAAAAGAAATCCAAATAAAAATGTCCCCAGACATATTCTAACCCTAATGATGAAAACCATAGTGACAGAATACTGAAAGCAGCAAGATGAAAGAAGGAAATTGCTTGTAAAAGATTATCTTTAAGATTCACAGTAGTCTTAACTCATGAAACCCTCTGAGCCTGAAGATAGTGGTGGATTATAGTGAAAATACTCAATTAAATGAATGCCTCACCGAGCTGGAGGGGACCCCGGAGGGCAGACGGGTTTTGGGAGGGGCCCGTCACCTCTGGGGGTCCCGGAAGCAGCCGATGAGTCTCGCCCCACACTCGCCACCATTCGTCGGCTGGAAACTGCCTCAGCCGATCAACAGAGCAAAACCAGTTCGAGCCCAGTAAGCGTGGCCACAAGCAGTCCATTAAAATAGTGGACAGTAAGTCTTTTAATGACTGATCCAAAAAAAGTTTGGCGGGAGGGAGAGATAAAGAGGAGAGAAATGACATAAGAACCCGCCTAGTTGAGGTGTGGGGGAGGGAGGTGGGGACTTTGATGGGAGATGGGTTTGGGTGGAGGATGGGTGTTGAACACTGTAGAACCAAAATTCTACATGAGTATCTTTCATTGTATGTCTAAAATGGTGTAACTTTTGGGATTATAAAATAAAAAAAATCGGAAAAAAATGAATGCCTCACCAAGAATACTTTATCTAGTCAGACTCTTACTCAGATTGAAAGAAACAGTACACAACTTCATAGGTAAACTACAATTAAAAAACTTCATAGACTCAAAACCATTGTTAAAAAAATTAAATAGGCTACTTGTTTTAAGGTAAAACAGGTTCACAAACACTCCAAACTCCTGCAGAAAGATGTCACTGAAAGAGGAAGCCTCAGTTTCCCCTGGCAACCGGGAGGAAGTCTCAGTTTCCCCTTGCCAACCTGAGAGAAGCCCACAGTTTCTCCTTGCCAGAAGTTCCAGTTCTCCCATTGACCTACCCCACCTCATCCTAAGGCCCTATCTTTAACATTCCTGGCTTCCCCAGGATCATACAATTCTCTTTGGAACCAGGAGTCACAAGACTAAGATAACAAACAATACCTGAGGCGGATAGCCAGAAAGACCCAAACCAGCCAGACCACCCTGAAGATTTCCGGCATTCTCTGTAATACCTGGTTGATAACAATGCAGGGAGGCCTTTAAAAGAGCCTACAAAAAATCACTTACTTTAACTTAGTCCTATACTAAGTTCCCCCCCCGCAAGGGGAGTTCCTTTCCTTTCTCCTCTACTTTCCAATAAACTTTTCTACTTTCTAATTCTGAGTCTGAGGCATCTTTATTATTCAATATTTTCATTCTTGAAAATGTTGAAGAACCTGGGAATCGCGATCCAACAGAGACCTGCCGCTTGCTGCTTCTGCCTCACCTGCATCATCATGAATCCCCAGCATAGAAAAACTTCTCAGTGTCAATGGGCTAAAGGCTTCCCAGGCATCAGCTTGCTCATGCATCCACAAGTTAATCTTCAGTATTGCTTTGGACCCACATCTCAGCCTCTTACACCAGACTCTCACGAGGGTAGCCTAGCTATCTAAGCCACATTAAGCCAATAGTCCATTAACCTATTCCAACAACATACCTCCAAAACTCAAAAAATATTGGTGAACACAAGAATCAATACAATCCCTATCTAAAAGTAACCGTAAAGTTAAGGCCAAAGAACACATCCCTAAATCAGTGCTGGAGACTCCACACAAGTTACACAGGAGCACTAAAGAGGAAAGTGATATCTTTGAAGGAGAGAGAGGAGACCACCATCTACTGAGCTCCCATTTAGTCCTGCCTGCCAGTGAGAGGGGATACTTATAATGCTCTGGAAGGATCCACCTCAAGATTACCACAGTATTCTGGGAAAACAATACAATCCCCACCACAAGGAGTGGATGAAGAAAAGATCCCTAAAGCCTCAACAAGGAATACTCACATATATAATCTCTCTGATAAAGAATTCAGAGATGAAATGATGAGGATGTTTAATGAGCTCAAAGAAACATTGGCATGGACAACCAATAAAATGCAGAGGAATGAGAGCATGAATAAAAAAATTACAAACAGAAGTGTCATTCATAAAAAATTTACAATAGCCAGAATCTGGAAACAACTCAAATGTCTAAGAACAGATGATGGAATAAAGAAACTCTATGGTATGTCTACACAATGGAATTCGATGTAGACAACAAGAAAAATGAAGCTATGAAATTTGTCAATAATGGGTAGACATGGAGAGTAACATGCTGAGTGAAATGAGTCAGACAGATAGATAGATAGATAGATAGATAGATAGATAGATAGATAGATAGATAGATAGATAGATAGATAGATAGATAGATAGATAGATAGATAGATAGATAGATAGATAGATAGATAGATAGATAGAACAGGCATATAATGATTGTACCCATTTGTGAATTATAAAAATGTAATATGAGGCTAATACCCAGGATCAGTAGAAACAAGGGCCAGGAGGACTCTTTCACAGTTGGAATCTTGTACAAGATTTAGTGGTGGGGTAGATAGAGAATTTTTGTAGTCATTCCTTTCTCTATCTTCCAGGTTAGAGAAGGAAGATAGAGAATATCCTTCTCTATCTTCAGGATAGAGAAGGAATGACTACAAAAAATATATTGGAAATGATAAATGATCACTCTGAACAAGAACTGAGTGCTGAAAGTAAGTAAAGGGACAAACATGATCACCTTTGACTACCTGTAGCCTATTGTGAAAACCATAATGCCAAAAGGAGAGAGTGACTCTCTCTCCTATATATGTAACTATATAAATATGTATCTGTTGCAGGACTCCTCTAAGAACCTCTGCATCTGCCCTGGATTGCCTCCTGCAGGTCACTTTATAGATAGGGGGTAGTCTAAATGTGCGTTTTTTTGTTTGTTTGTTTGTTTGTTGTTTTTGCTTTGGGTCACACCCGGCAATGCTCAGGGGTTTCTCCTGGATCTGCACTCAGGAATTACCCTGGCGTCTCGGGGACCATATGGGAGCGGGGACGACCCGGCCGGCACAGGCCGGCCGGGGCAACGCCCCCCGGCTCCCGCCCCAAATGTGGCAGTTTATCTGACCATGTATTCTATACTGGCTGGTATAAATATTCTCTCATGCTACCACAATCATCGTGGGACTAGCTAGATCTTACCAGCATATTTGCCTGGCCACGTTGGATCTCTAAGTAATTAGACCAGAGAGAAATGCTGTTTGCCTCCAAGCAAGCAAGCATGGCTCCCTGATAACTCAAAGGCAAATGAAATACAAAACTACCATGAAGTAGATGAGACTCTTGTGAAGGCTTGGAGAAATATAACTGGCATTAGTATTAGTCTTTGGTACAGAGACTTCTCAGAAACCCCCTTCTCTATTCTATAAGGCATTTCCAGGCAGATCTTGGCTCAAAACATTAGCATATAATAGGGCCTAGGTGAGGTGCTGGGAGAAATTACCTAAGGGCATTTAACTCTTCCTGCTTCCCATAATAGTGGGAGGTCTGAGTTGCAGGGGTATAAAACCAGCCTGCTTCCTCTCTCTCTCTTTTTGGGCTCTCTTTTAGTGCTTGCACTCTTCTTGGGAGTCTTGTCTTTGTCTCCTCTTTATAGGACCTTATCACGTGGTGGCTGCCATCTTGGCCTACAGCGTGGCTGGGGTTTTAGCTGGGAATTCTAAGCACAGGGTTTTTCCTATTGTTGATTTGTATGCCTGAACCTGCGATTAGTAAAGCCTTTTAAAAACTGCATTGGATTCCTGAGTTTTTCATCCATTCCCGCCGGCTTCAGAGGTAAAAGGGAACTTCGCTTCCCGGCACTGTTGGGGACCCCGGCGGTGTTCCCCGACATAAATCTAAGTATATAAAATATAAAATCTATCTATCTGCCATCCATCCACCCATCCACCCATCCGCCAGTCCACCCGTCTGCCCGTCCATCTGTCCGTCTGTCCATCTGTCCGTCCATCCATCCGTCCACCGCTCTGAGAAATAAAAACAGGTCTTGAAATTAGTCAATGATGAATGTTTTTATTTAAAATATTTTCATTATACCACCGTGAGATATACAATTACAAAGGCGTTCATAATTGGGTCTCAGTCACAGTGTTCCAGCATCCATCCTTTCACTAGTGCTCCATTCTCACCACCAATGTCCCCACATTCCCTCCCACCCACCCCCAGCCTGCGCCTATAGCAGGCACTTTTCTTTTCTCTTCTCTCTCTCTCTGTCTCTGTTTTTTCTCTCTCTCTCTCTTGTTTCACACATTGTGGCTTGTCCTACAGACATTTAGAGTTTATCATGTAAGTCTCTTTGTATATATTCAATGGTGAGTCCTAGTCTGACATTACCATTTCCCACACTTAGTAGAACACTGGTATCTATTTATATCTTATTAATGAATGCAGTCATTCTATATCTGTACTTTTCCTTCTGACTAATTTCACTTAGCATGATGGTCTCCATGCCCATCTATTTGCAGGTAAATTTTGTGATTGTCTTTTCTGAGAGCTGCATAGTATTCCATTGTGTAGATGTACCACAGTTTCTTT
Organism: Cryptotis parvus; assembly: GCA_021461705.1. Classification (NCBI taxonomy): domain Eukaryota; kingdom Metazoa; phylum Chordata; class Mammalia; order Eulipotyphla; family Soricidae; genus Cryptotis; species Cryptotis parvus. Next base: position 10,430 of record JAJIBD010013740.1, read on the forward strand.
GGCTAATCTTCTGTTCTTGGGCACTTAGGTTGTTTTGAAATTCTGGCTATCGTGAATAGAACTGTGATAAATATAGAAGTGCAGATAGTATTTCTGCTGTGTGTTTTTGAATCTCCAGAATATATTCTCAGGAGTGGTACTGCTGGGTCGAATGTGAGCTCAATATCTAAGTTTTCGGAGGAATGTCCATATTGTTTTCCAAAAGAATGGACTAGTCGGCACTCCCACCAACAGAAGATGAGAGTCCTTTTGTCCCCACATCCCTGCCAGCACCAGTTGTTCTTGCTGTTTTGGATGTGTGCCAGTCTCTGCAGTGTGAGATGATACCTCATTGTTGTTTTGATTTGCATCTCCCTGATGATTAATGATGAAGAGCACTTTTTCATATGCCTTTTGGCCACTTGAATTTCTTCTTTTTTGGAAGCTTCTGTTCATTTCTTCTTCCCATTTTTATGAATTTGGGTGTTTTCTTCTTGCAAAGTTCTACCAGTGCCTGATATATCATGGATATTAACCCCTTATCAGATGGGTGTTGGGTGACTATTCTTTCCCAGTGTGTGGACTATCTCTGTATCTTGGTCCGTGTGTCTTTTTAAGTGCAGAAGCTTTTCAGTTGTTTTTTTTTTTTTTGTTTTTGGGTCACACCCGGCGATGCTCAGGGGTCACTCCTGTCTCTTTGCTCAGGAATTACTCTTGGTGGTGCTAAGGGGACCATATGGGATGCTGGGGATTGAACCTGGGTCGGCCGCATGTAAAGCAAATGCCCTACCCGCTGTGCTATTTATTCGGCCCAACTTTTCAGTTTTATATAAACCCATTTATCTTTGCTTCTATTTGCTTTGTCAGTAGTGTTTCATCTTTGAAGATACCTTTGGCTTCGATGTCGTAGAACGTTTTTCCTATGTTTTCTTCAATATACCTTATAGAATCATGCCTGACATTGAGATCTTTAATCCATTTTGATCTGACTTTTGTGCACGGTGTTAGGAGGTCTAAGTTCATTTTTATACATTGCTGCCAGTTTTTCCAGCACCATTGGTTGAAGAGGCTTTCTTTGCTCCACTTAATATTTTTTGCTCCTTTATCAAAGATTAAGTGATTGTTTATTTGAGAGTGTATTTCAGAATATTTGGTACGATTCCATAGGTCTATGGATCTGTCTCTATACCAATACCATTTTATTTATTTATTCATGTATTTATTTATTTATTTATTTATTTATTTATTTATTTATTTATTTATCTTTTTTGGGTCACACCCGGCAATACTCAGGGATTTCTCCTGGCTCTGCACTCAGGAATTACTCCTGGTGGTGCTTGGGGGACCATATGGGATGCTGAGGATTGAACCCAGTTCTGCACAGGCTGGCTGTGTACAAGGCAAATGCCCTACCCGCTGGGCTATCGCTCCGGCCCCCACCATGCCATTTTAATTACAACTGCTTTGTAGCAGTGTTTGAAGTTGGTGAAAGTGATACCTCCCATCTTCTTTTTCCCAAGGATTGCTTTAGCTATTCGTGGGGGTTTATAATTCCATACAAATTTCAGGAGTGTTTGGTCATTTCTTTGAAGAACATCATGGGTATCCTTATAGGGCTTGCCTTGTATCTGTATAAAGCTCTAGGGAGTATTATCATTTTGATAATGTTAATTCTCCCAATCAATGAGCAGGGAATGTGTCTCCACTTCCTCAAGTTCTCTTTTATTTCTTGAAATAATGTCTTGTAGGTTTCTTTGTAGAGATCCTTTATGTTATTTGTCAAACTGATTCCTAAGTATTTGATTTTCTGTGGCGCAACTGTGAATGGGATCCTTTCTTTTCTTTTTTTTTTTTTTTTGCTTTTTGGGTCATACCTGGCAATGCTCAGGGGTTACTCCTGGCTCTGCACTCAGGAATCACTCGTGGCGGTGCTCGGGGGACCATATGGGATGCCGGGATCGAACCCAGGCCGGCACAGGCCGCCCCGCAAAGGCAAACGCCCTACCCGCTGGTCTATCGCCCGGCCCCTGGGATCCTTTCTTTAATAAACTGTTCTTCTCTTTTGTTATTTGCATATAGGAAGGCCATTGACTTTTGGGTATTGACTTTGTGCCCTGTCACTCTAGTATAGGAATCTATTATTTCTAATAGTTTCTTGGTAGAGAGTTTAGGGCTTTTTATGTATAATATCATGTTATCTGCAAATATTGACAGCTTGACTTCTTCTTTTCCTATCCAGATGCTCTTAAAGTCTTTTTCTTCCCTAATTACTCTGGCAAGTACTTCCAGTACTTTATTGAATAGAAATAGTCAGTGTGGGCAGCCTTGTATTATCCCTGATCTTAGGGGGAGGCTTTCAGTTTTTTCCCCCACTAAGAATGATGCTCACTGTGGGCTTGTAGTAGATGGTTTTGATTATATTGAGGAAAGTTCCTTTAATTCCCATTTTACGGAGAGTTTTTATCATGAACAGGTGTTGGATCTTGTCAAATGCTTTCCCTGCATCTATTGATATGATCATATGGTTTTTATTTTTTTCTTATTGATGATGAAGCAGGAATGTCCTGTCGGGTCGGGAGGCGCAGAGATGAGACACCAGGAACACGACGTATTTCCATTAATATTTTTAATAATCACCAGCCGGAGGGCAGCAGTTCGCATCATGGCAGGAGCTCGCTGACCTGAACTAACTCATTTGATTGACCGAACTGACTGACCCCCTCCACACAGACCCCAACTCCCTTATCTCCCATCTCAAAGGGCAATACAGCTTAAAGTTTGCATGGTTTACATTACAAAGACAGTTCACATTCATTGAATAGGTCTTAGGAATAATAGGAAGGAGACAACCAGGAACCAAAAACCTGCAGGGGTGCTCTCTAGGTAAGATGAGATGAACAAAAGAACGCATTACAGTTGCTAATGCAGCCTTCAGGACTAGCCCATGGACTTGTCAGACAGAAGAACAAGAAAAACCTGTTTTCTGCCTAACTTTAAGCATTGTCCATTAGACTCCATCTTGGACTAGTTATAGCCAACAGGGAAATGTGCAGAGAAATGACCTAGGATAGCCTTGTCTGGGTATACCTGCAGCTGATAAACAGTTTCACTAGGGATTTCTACATACTAACTCTATTGGGAGACAGTCTGCCGGAAGTCCCTGTGTATTTGTTAACAGGCAGTATCCATCAGACCTTCCTTTGCATATCCTTAGATCTACCTTCTGCCAACAGATATGATGTGTATGTTGATTGACTTGTGGATGTTGAGGCATCCTTGCAGATGTTGAACCATCCTTGTATTCCTGGGATGAATCCTACCTGATCATGGTGTATAATCTTTTTGATGAGTCTTTGGATTTTATTTGCTAGTATTTTACTGAAGATCTTAGCATCTGTTTCATCAGGGATATTGATCTGTAGTTTTCCTTTTTGTGACATCTCTGTCTGCTTTGGGCATCAGGGTGAAATGTGCCTCATAGAAGCTGTTTGGGGAGTGCTTCTGTTTCTTCAATTTCCTAGAAGAGCTAGAAAGGACTAGGAGTAGGTCCTCTTTAAAGGTTTGGTAGAATTCACTGGTGAATCGGTTTGGACCTGGGCTTTTGTGTTTGGGCAGACTTTTGATTACTGATTCCTATCCTCAATGGTGATGGATTTGTTGAGGTATTTCAAATCTTCTTGCTGCAGCCTTGGGAAGCTATAGGAATTCAGGAATTTGTCCATTTCTTCTTCTAGGTTCTCTTGTTTCACAGAATAGTGTGACTCTCATAGTAATCTCTGATGATCTTTCGTATTTCTGTGGTTTCTGTTGTGATGTTCCCTTTTTTCATTTCTGATTCTATTTGTTTGGTTTCTCTGTTTCCCTATTCTTGTGAGTCTTGCAAGTGATTTGTCAATCATGTTTATTTTAGGTATCTTGATGGTCCCCCTATTGAGTGCATATATGTTTAGGAGTGTAATTTCTTCATGATATATGTATCCTTTGATTAGTAAGAAATTACTTTCACTGACCCTTCTGATCTTTTTCATCCTGAAGTCTATGTTTTCAGATACCAGTATGGCCACCCAGTCTTTTTTGAGGAGTTGTTTGAGTGAACGATTGTTTTCCAGTCTTTTACTTTGAATGTGTCTTTGCTCTGATTGCTCAGATACGTGAAGGCAGCAGAATGTTGGGTTCAATGGATTTTTTTTATCCATTTTTCCACACTGTGTCTCTTAGGTAGTGCATTTAGACTGTTGACATTGAGAGAGGTTATTGTCATGAGATTTTGTGCCATCTTATTTATATAAATGTTGTTCTTTTGGTTTTTCCTTATCTAAGAGTAGCTTTCTCAGCCCTTCTAAGGTTGGTTTTGAGTCTATGAAGTTCGTGAGCTGTTGTTTATCCAAGAAGCTATGTATGTGTCCTTCAAATCTGAATGAGAGTCTAGCCTGGGTAAAGAATTCTTGGTGAAGCCTTCGTTTCATTGAGTTTTTTCCACTATATCCTACCACTGACTTTGGGATTGTAGAGTCTCTAATGATATGTCTGCTGAAAGTTGGAATGCTGCTTTATATAAAATTTCCTTCTTTAATCTTGTCACTTGAAGAATTGTATCTCTATCTATGGCATCCATTATTTTGTCTAGTATATTTCTTGGAGTCTTTTTATTGGGGTCTCTTCTTGCTGGTATCATTCGGGCTTCTTGGATCTGGATGTCTGCATCTTTTAACTCTGGGAACTTTTCTGCAAGGATTTATTTTAACTGAACCTGTTTTCTTTGGGTTTCTTCCTGTCCCTCTGGACTCTGTTGATTCTTATGTTGTTCCTCTTAGATTCATTCCAACATTCTCTGTTTCACCGCTGATCAATTTTTCAGTCTATTTTTTATCTGTTGCATTTCCCTGACTGCTTTCTGCAGCTCATCCTCATTCTCACTGTTCTGTCTTCTGCTGCTGTCATCCTACTGTTGAGGGTCTCTATTGTGTTTTTCATTTTATAAACTGAATTTTTTACTGATGATATTTCTGTTTGTACTGTTCTTGTTTCTGCTCTCATTTCCTCCTGTAATTTATTGACTGTCCTTTCCACTGCTTCATTTATGTCATCCCTATATTTTATTGGACATTTGTTCTATTTTGTCATTGAGCTTTCAAACATTCTCACCATTTCTTCTCTGAATTCTTTGTCAGAGAGATTATATCTGTATTCATTTTCAAGTCTTCAGGGATGTTTTCTTCATCCACTCTTTGATCTGGGGATCTGTGTTGTTTCCATGGTGCTGTGGTGGTCTGGGGTGGATTGTTCTGGGGCACTGATTCTTCCTCACTGTCAGGTAGGACTCTAGAGATGCTAAGCAGAAGGTGTTCTCCCTCTTCCCTCTTCGAGGATATTACCTTCCTCTTGGTATTGAATTTCCTGCTTTTTGTATTAAGATGCCAGCCACACCCTCTGGGAGGGCAGCTGAAGGGGAGGTGTTCCGTGTGAAGGTTCAAAGTGTCCCGTTTATTTTCTCTGCAGCTCAGAATTCTGGAAGTTGTACTTTCAGTTTCTTTCCCCTAACACATGCCTGCAATTGCTCCAGGGGCTGCCTGCTGGAGTCCTGGTGCTCTGCTCTTTCACCACGTGCCCAATGATGAATGTTAATAGTAGATTTATTCTGTGTGAACACTATACCAAAGTAGCTTTTCCTTATATATACAGATCATGAAATAAATTGTGGCTCACTTAGACAATGAAATAAAATTGAGGTTTAAAAAAGTGAGAAATGTGAGATATGTGAAATATGACAAATTTTCTGAAAATTATGACTATACTTCGTTTGAGTTAGGACCTATGACTTTATTTTCTGAAATCTCCAAGGTCTCATGAGGAGGGCTGCCTTGACTTCCATCCTCCTCAGGAGAGTTCTGTAAAGCTCTCTGGAGAATTAGTTTGAGACTCCTTCTTTGCTGTCTTTGCTGATGCTTATAAGAGCCAACAAAGAAGTAAATTATGGGATTGGCACAGCTATTGACATAGGATAGTACCTCTGTCACTAGAGTAAGTGTAAAGTTGTGCATATTATATGTAATTGGCATCCAGCGTAAGAAGAACCAGTGGATGCCTGTAGGCAGGCCACAGAGGAGGAAGACCAGCACTGTGAGCCCGATGGTCACATACAGCCTGGACAGCCTCCTCTTCTGGGAGCCACACAGCAATCTGGTCAGCAGCACCAGGCTGGATCCAAACAGAAGCACAAAGGAAAAAATCAGCCACATGGCAATGCTTAAATCAATTAACTCACTTAGGTATCTATCAGGTTCTCCAAAGAGGAAGCCATAGAATCCCATTCGCAGCATGCTTAGGAGCAGAGACAGAGCCCAGATCAGGGCACATATGACAGATGACATGTGATTTGGGCGACGGTAACTGATACCAGAGGGGCTGTAAGACAGACAGGCAGCGCTCTGTGCTAATGGCTGTAAGAATGCTCAGGCTTGCAACATAGGGAAAGACAAACATTTTGAAGAAAAACAGGGAAATGGACAGGAAGTCCAAATTGGAATTATTGACAAAACTCTTTATGGAGTATACTATTCGGATGGATAAATAGACTAAATCAGCCCCTGCCAAGTTGAGGATGTAGACTGAGAAAGCGTTCCTCTGCATGCGGAAACCTAGGAGGCAGAGCACCACAGCATTTCCTGCCAGCCCCACCAGGGAAATGATGAATTGCAGAAGGTCTGTGATCAAGAAAGCCATGTCAAGTGTTCTATTAAATTCCTCCCAGTCACTTTCATTCTGTGTTGTGCTTTCAGTGACCCAGGCTGTCACAGTTAGATCCATGCTCAGATATTCTCTGCTGGTGTTCCTGGGAACACAAATGAGAAAGAAGAATTTTCAGTATTATCACTGATTCTCCTGGCCATTCTGTTAACCAAGATCAGAGAGGAGACTAAGATAGTTTAATCATGTTACACAGCAATGACATTCTATATTTGCATTCCATATGACCTTTCTGATTAACCCCAGTTTTTCTCTATTGAATCACAACTTTTCACAAGTCGGAAATATTCTAAAGTCCTGATTTTCCCACTAACTTCTTAGGCCATGCCACATTCCACAGTGTGTTAGGAGAGAATTCAAGGCAGGCAGTGAGGGACAGTAGCAGGACTCTGAGTCCAGCTGTATCTAATTCTGTTCTGGAACTGAGCTTTCTTCTTAAGTCTGTATCCCTAAACATGAAACATGTGCATCTCTGATTAAGAATGAACCAGCCACAGGCAAAAGGAAAGACATTGGTATTGAGGATTTTAAGCAATATGACTCTGTAATGCCTGGTCAGCTAGCACCTATGTGTCATTTTTCTGAAAACAGCAAATTCCTTTTCTTATTCATTAGTGTGTTCCAATGCTTAACGTTTGTGAGGCCACATTTGGTGGCTATGAAATGCTTTATATCAAGACCTCTATTCAGTGATCTGTCTCATATAAATAAATATAGCAAGGGGAATAACAAATGTCCTAAACCAACATAAACTAGGACCTAGTCTTCAGTAGGACACCTATGATGCTGAGGAGATTAGAGAGGAAAAGGATGGGACATGGGCCAATGATGGAAAGAAGAGGAACCACTTGGGTTTTGCCTAAAAAAAAGTTCTTGTCTTCCCCTAGACTGACTACTACATGCTACAGATGACCATGCAGTGTTAATGCAATTCTTTTGTTGTTGTTGTAAAAGGGGAATACACAAAAATGGGAGAGACATGGCATCTCATACCTCAGGTAAGTTTTAGTTATTTTAGTTCATTTAAATGACAGTTATTCTTTATTCCAAAATCAAATCACGAACATGAAATAGTTATAGATATCTGCTTAGCACCATATTTACAAATAACAATCAGATTATACTGCAACGATTTACCAGAATATTGAGAAATCATTCCAAAGAAGTTAAACAAATGGAGGTATGACAACCCAAAACGTAAAACAAACAATTTCATGGAATGCCGTGAATAAGAGATTCATCACCTGGAGAAAGTTCCTGAAGCACCTTCTGTTAACACGCTAAAGAAGAGAGATTCTGCCTGTTTTCTTAGCTGTGCAGAAATGTCTGAGTCCCATGAAGTCAAACATTTGTTTATTTTTGTTTATGTTGTCTTGAGTACTTAATTTATAAGAAATGGAGTTTGGTGCAACTCATGGAGAAATAGTAACTCCAGATTACTGACACCACACAGCAGATGTAACAAACAGACAGAGAACCACCTCTCTAGAAAAGTCACTGGAAATTACTTCCAGTCTTCATATGCAACTTCCTTTCTATGATCTAGACTTCCCTTCTGATTATTTATCTATAAGACATAGAAGCAGGTCCTGAAAGTAGTCAAAGATGAGTGTTAAAAGCAGAATTATTCTGTGTGAACGTAGACAAAAAACATTTTACCTATATATACAGATGATGAAAACAAAAGAGAAGAGATGTGGCCCACTGCCAGCAATTTCTATCTTCATTATCTACGCACCAACATCCACATACAAAGGAGATGAAATAGAGAAATTCTACATGGAACTGGAGGAGTTCTATAAAAAGATCACACCTTCTACAAGATCATAGTTGGTGATTTTAATGCCAAGATAGGACCGAGAAGATAGGCTGAAGAACTCCACATCGGGACCCATGGCCTAGAATGGAACAGAACAGGGTGAGAGACTATCTGACTTCATCATGTCCACCAAGACCATTCATGGGAACTCACAGTTCCATGGATTTCCATGTCCACAGAAACGTTGGACATGGAAATCTCCTGGCGGACAGTTCCACAATGAAATTGACCACATCATCTTCAATCAACGGTTTTGTCTGACCAATGTTGCTGTTGTCCCCAAATTCCAAACGGGATTAGACCGTCTCCTTCGTGCAAAATTCTACTTCCCAAAACGGGGAGAAAAGGCTGCAAAGTCTAAGAAGAGAACTCCCAGAATGACCACCAACTGGGAACTCTTTGGCACCATTGCAGCAACATGGGAAGATACCATCATTGACCGACATCGATAAAGAATACAACCGACTGGTTCAGCACCGCCATGATTGAGCGAAGAATGCTGAGAGAGAGAAAGACACAAAAGGACGCCTGTCTTCAGAAACTCTCGAGCTCATTCGCCAACGTGGCAAGGCGCGAGTCTCAGGAGACCAAATGCTAATGTCCAAGCTTGCTAAACGGTGCAGAGAAGTGATAAAAAGAAGACCCCAAAGACAGAAGAGCAGAAATACTGGAAGATCCAGCAGAAGCTGTGAAAAGCATTCACACCACCCGCCTGTCCTTCACCAACTATAAGACTAAGATGACTGCCCTCCGATGCCCTGATGGATCTATCACATCTTCCAGAAAGGCAGTGGAGAAGATTATCCAGGACTTCTACTCAAATCTCTTTGATAGCCACATCCACCTGCCCACATACCAAATTCCACAGAATGGATATGTCATTCCCAACGTTTTCCCTTCTGAAATCCAACATGCCATCTTGTCGGTAACGAAGGGAACAGCACCAGGCCCAGACAAAAGTCAGACCCGAACACCTGAAGAATCTGCCATTGGTACTCATCAATACACTAGCTCGGCTCTTCACATGCTACCTGTCCAAATGCAAGGTACCCTCCCAATGGAAAACCAACAGGACAGTTCTACTGTTCAAGAAGGGAGACATTCACGATATCGGCAACTATGCCCCATCTGCCTGTTGTCCGTCATCTACAAGCTGTTTACATGAGTCATCCTGAATGGGATTAGCAGAACACTAGATGAAGGACAACCGTGCGAGCAAGGTGGCTTCTGGAAAGGATTCAGCACAATCGACCATATCCACACAGTAACCAAGCTCATTGAAGTTTGTAGGGAGTACAAGATACCTCTCTGTCTCATGTTCATTGATTTACAGAAAGTCTTTGATTCTGTGGAGACTGAAGCAGTCATCGAAGCCCTAGCCAAACAGGGTGTTCAAACCCAATACATCAAGATCCTTCGTGAGCTGTATTACGGATTCACCACCAGGATCTCACCATTCTACAAAGAAGTGATCATTGATGTCAAAAGAGGGGGCTTTGACAGGGGTGATACCGTTTCACCAAAACTCTTCAGTGCCACCCCTCGAGAACATCATGCGACAATTAGAATGGGAAGGAATGGGAGTGAAGATAGATGGTCGGCAACTACACCCCCTCCGCTTCGCTGATGACATCATCCTAATAACACCAAACATTAGCCAAGTGGCACAAATGCTGACTGACTTCGACTGAGAATGTGGAAAGATAGTTCTACAGCTGAATCTGAAGAAAACTATGTTCATGAAAAATGAACTAGTTCCTGAGGCCCCATTCACTCTCAATGGAACAAACATCTCTGAATGCAGCAGTTATGTGTACCTAGGTCGAGAAGTCAACATGATGAACGACCTAAAACCTGAGCTGCACAGGAGGAAGAGAACAGCATGGAATGCCTTCAAAGACATCGAAGAAATAGCTAAAAGGACAAAGAACCTCTGGCTCGGGGCACATCAATTTGACTCCACTGTTCTCCCTGCATTAACATACGCCTCAGAGACCTGGGCCCTATGAAAGCAGGATGAGAATGCTATTCGGATCTCCCAGAGAGGAATCGAAAGAGCTATGCTTGGAATATCATGCCTCACTCAAGTGAGAGAAGGAATCCGGAGTTCTGACCTCTGTCGCTATTCCAGAATCCAGGGACGCTGTCTCGTTTGCCAAGGCATCGAAAATCAGATGGGCTGGACATGTAATGCTATTTGGAGACAACCGCTGGACTAAAGCCGTTACTGACTGGATCCCACGGGATGTCAAAAGATCACGTGGCTGCCCACCTACAAGATGGTCAGACTTCCTTGTCAAGACCCTGGAAGGAACAGTCTGAGGCTCTTGATATTCCTGAATCAACCAGATGCCATTGGTCTACATTGGCACGTGATAGGGTCCAATGGAAATGTTACTGGCGCTTGCTTGAGCAAATGGATGAATAACGGGATTCAAGTGATCAAGTGATGAAAATAAATGGTGGCTCGCTTAAACAATGAAAGATTCACCTTTCAAAAGTGAGAAATGTAGGGGCTGGAGCAATAGTCCAGCGGGTAGGGCATTTGTCTTGCATGCGGCCAGTCCATGCTGGCCTGGGTTCGATCCCTGGCATCCCATATGGTCCCCTGAGCACCGCCAGGAGTAATTCCTGAGTGCAGAACCAGGAGAAACTCCTGAGCATTGCCATATGTGACCCAAAAAGCAAAAAAAAAGTGAGAAATGCCAGAAATCTGAAATGCAATGAAAAATTTCTGAAGATTATGACTACATTGACATTGTGATTGAGTTAGGACACAAGACTATTTCCTGACATCTCCAGGGTCTCCTGAGGAGGATTGCCTTGAGTATCAACATCCTCAGGAGCATCCTGTAAAGCTCTGTGGAGAACTACTTTGTGGCTCCTTCTTTGCTGTCTTTGATGCTGCCTGTAAAAGCCAACAAAGAAGTAAATTTTGGGATTGGCACAGTTACTGACACAGGATAGTACCTCTGTCACTAGAGAAAGTATAAAGGTATGTATATTATATGTAATTGGCATCCAGGGTAAGAAGAACCAGTGTTGCCTGTAGGCAGGCCACAGAGGAGGAAAACCAGCACTGTGAGCCCGATGGTCACATACAGCCTGGTCAGCATCCTCTTCTGGGAGCCACACAGCAATCTCGCCAGCAGCACCAGGCTGGATCCAAACAGAAGCACAAAGGAGAAAATCAGCCACATGGCAATGCTTAAATCAATTAATTCACTCAAGTATCTGTCAGGTTCTCCAAAGAGGAAGCCATAGAATCCCATTCTCAGGGTGCTCAGGAGCAGAGACAGAGAGAGCCCAGATCAGGGCACTTATGACCAGATGACATGTGTTTTGGGCGGCGGCAACAATACCAGAGGGGCTGTACAACAGACAGGCAGCGCTCTGTGCTAATGGCTGTAAGAATGCTCAGGCTTGCAACATAGGAAAAGACAAACATTATGTGGAAAATTTGGGCAACAGACATTGTGTGAAAATTCAATTGCTTGACAAAACTCTGCATGGAATATATCATCCTGTTGAATAGATAGATAAAATCCACTCCTGCCAAGTTGAGGATGTAGACCGAGAAAGCGTTCCTCTGCTGTGGAAACCTGGGAGGCAGAGCACCACAGCATTTCCCTGCAGCCTCACCAGGGAAATGATGAATTGCAGAAGGTCTGTGATCAATAAAACCATTTTAAGTGGTCTAGTAAATTCCTCCCAGTCACTTTCATTCTGTGGTGTGCTTTCAGTGACCCAGGCTGTGACGGTTACATCCATGCTCACATACTCTCTGCTGGTGTTCCTGGGCACACAAACGAGAAAATAGAATGTTGAATGTATTCACTGATTCTCATGGCCAAACAGCTACCCAAGAGCAAGATAGTTTAATCAGGAGACTAAGATCGTTTAATCAGGCCACACAACTTTCAACACACTATTTTTTGGATTTTATCTCATCTTTCTGATTAATCTTGGGGTTTCCTCTACCAAATCACAAACAGGAGATATTCTAAGGTCCTGATTTTCCTGCTGACTTTTATGCTGCGTTCACAGTGTGTGGGGGGAGAATTCAGGGCAGCATTGAGGGCGGCAGCAGCAGGATTCTACTCTAACTTATCTTCTGCTTTGGCCTGAGGTTTCTTCTCAGAGGAACAAAGTTTGTATCTCTAGACAGAAACCATGTGGCCTCTCAGTGACTGAGAATGAGCAACCCACAGGAAAGGGGACACCAGGACTGTGGGTGTGAAGGAATATGACCCTGCAATGCCTGGTTAGGGCATATGTGCCACTTCTCCGAAAACGGTGAGATAGTTCTCATGTTCATTAGTTTGTTCCTTTTGCCTAACGTTTGTCAAGGACACAGTGAGTAATTTATTAACGAATAGATAATGAATTGTTTATTAAGAATTCTTATAAAGAGTTATTGTAACAAAGTGATAAAGAATGAGTCAAGGGGAGGTTTTTTTTCCTTTTTTGAGGGTCTTACTGAGCAATGCTCAGGGATTACTCCTGGCTCTGCACTCCAGGTATTACTCCTGGTAGTGCTTGGGGTACTGTATTGGATGCTGGAAATTGAACCCAGGTTGGCTTGTACAAAGAGATTGTCCTACCCACTGTACTATCACTCTGGCCCTGAAGGGAAGTTTTAAAGCTAGGTAAAGTAGGATCAGGTGTGAAATATATTTATATAAAAGGAATAGTCATCTGGATAAGTATGAATAAAGAAGTATTATTCATCCTCCCTCAGTGTTAAGCTCTCTCTCTTTGAGAGTATTCATTACACTTGCATATAAGCATTTTCTGGCCTCTGTGGGGTTCTAAACTAGAGACTATAGTGAAGTCCTTAAACATGTAAAGTAAATATCTTATGATAAGAACTCTTATTTTCCTCATTTTCTGAGTATTTTAGCATTGAAAATGATAATTTGATATAGGAGAGAGAAGAAAGTGAGGTTTCCATGAGAGACTGCAACATGAATGACCAAACAAATGAAAGCAAAGATAAATAAATGGGACTATTTATCAAAGATATTGTTATTCAAATGGACTGTTATTCTTTTGAGGTGCAAAGAATGACCTCAAAAGAATGACCAAGATACAAAGACACCCCAAAGAAAGGGAAATATTATTTATCCAGTACCCATCTCATAAGGGGTTAACATCAAAGATGTATAAGGGACTGGCAGAACATTACAAGAAAAAGCCATTCAATCCCATTGAAAAATGGGGTGAATGAATAGAGTCTTTCTCAAGAAGAAATACAAATGGCCAAAAGATGCATGAATAAATTCTCTACCTTACTAATTATAGGGGAGATGCAATCAGAAGAACTGTCTTATCATCTCACACCAGAGACTGGTACACATCAAAAAGAATAAGAACAACCAATCTCTGCATCTACACCATCTCTGCTGGTGTAGATGCAGAGAGAAAGGGACTCATTCAACTCTCATTCATTGGTTGGAATGCCAACTGGCCCATCCTTTTGGAAAATAGTATGGGCATTCCTCAAAACTCTAGAAATTGAGCTTCTATACCACTCCAATACCCAGAAGTAATATCACTTCTGGGAATAAACCGAGGGGGCCCAAAAACTCACAACAGAAATACCACCTGCACTTCTATGTTCATTGCAGCTCTACTTACAGTACCCAGAATTTGGAAAGAACTCAAGTGCCTGAGAACAGACAACTGGATAAAGAAATGATGGTAGATCTACAAAATGGAATACTATGCAACAGTTAGACAAAATGAAGTAAGGTAATGAAATTTGCTTATAAAGGGTTTGACATGGAGAGTATCATGTTGAGTGAAATGAGTCAGGATAAGAAGGACTGACAGAATGATTACACTCATATGTGGGATATAAAAACATAGTGAACTTAGTCCTATATTAAGTTCTTCCCCCATTTGGGGAGTTTCTTTTTTTTTTCTCTTCTACTTTTCAATAAACTTTTCTAAAAAGCAATATAATATGAGGCTATCCAAGGACAATAGAGACAAGGGACAGAGGACTGGTCCATGGATGGAAGCTTGCCACAAGTGGGTGTGGGGTCGGCAAGTGCAGTTAAGATAAAGAAGGGACTACTATGACAATGATAGTTTGAAATGATCACTCTGGACTAGAGCTGAGTGCTGAAAGTAGGTAAAGGGATATACGTAACAACCTTTCAGTACTTGTAATTGCAAGCCACAATGCCCAGAAGGAGAGAGAGTGAGAGCAAGGAGAGACAGAGAGAGAGAGAAAGCAAGAGAGAGGGAGGCAGTGATAGAGACAGAGAGACAGAGAGAGAAGTCCTTGCCGACAGGATGGGAAAGGATTGTCCAGATGTAAACTGGGGATGTTGGTGGTGGGAAACATACACTGGTGGAGGGATGATTGTTGGAACATTGTATGACTAAAAACCTGATTATGGACAACTTTGTAACTGTGTATCTCACCATGATTCAATAAAAAAATAAATGAGAGACTTCATTATTTATTGAACTCTGATTTATATAAAAGAAGAGATATATTTTGAGGTTTAAATTCTCATTTTATAAGGGATTCATAGAAAAGGGGAGCAATAATGGAAAGGTGCTTTTAATACTCAGTTGTTTTGCTTAAAACCACAGACGCTTCCTCAGATCAGTTTAAATTTGGAAAAGCTGGCAAGGCAAGGTGAGCAAGAGCTGCTGATTTCATGTTATTTAAGATAAGACCTATCTTGGTCTTTAGAGAAAACAGATCTAAAAAGAGAAAACTGTGGTGACCCTGAGAGGCTGAAAGGAGGACTGAGTAAGAGGGTCTTTTGGTGATGAACATTGTAAGTGGGGTAGTGGGTGAGATACAAATACTGAGGAGTACCCATATGATCCTATCAATAGACGCAGAGAAAGCATTTGACAAGATCCAGCACCCGCTCATGATTAAAACCCTCCAGAAAATGGGAATTGAAGGGACTTTCCTCAAGATAGTTACAGCCATCTACCAAAAGCCCACAGCGAGCATCATTCTCAATGGGGAAAAGTTGAAAGCCTTCCCCTGAGATCAGGGACAAGACAAGGTTGCCCACTCTCACCTCTTTTATTCTATATAGTACTGGAAGTACTTGCGATAGCAATCAGAGAAGAAAAGGACATCAAGGGCATCCAGATAGGCAAGGAAGAAGTCAAGCTATCATTATTTGCAGATGACATGATATTATACCTAGAGAACCCTAAACTCTCTACAAAAAACTCCTAGAAACAATAGACGCATATAGTAGAGTGGCAGGATACAAAATCAACACGCAAAAGTCGGTGGCTTTCCTATATACAAATAACGAAAGAGAAGAAAGGGATATTAAGGAAACAATTCCATTCACAATTGTGCCACAGAAAATCAAATACCTAGGAATCAACTTACCCAAGTGTGTAAAGGACCTGTACAAAGAAAACTACAAGACACTGCTCCAAGAGATAAAGAGGACACAAGGAAATGGAAACACATTCCCTGCTCATGGATGGGGAGAATCAACATTGTCAAAATGGTAATACTCCCTAGAGCTCTATACAGATTCAATGCAGTCCCTATGAGGATACCCATGACATTCTTCAAAGAAATTGACCAAACAATCCTGAAATTTGTATGGAACGATAAACCCCCAAGGATAGCTAAAGCAATTCTCGGGGAAAAAGAAGATGGGAGGCATCACCTTACCCAACTTCAAACTGTACTACAAGGCAGTAGTAATTAAAACAGCATGGTATTGGAATAAAAACAGACCCGTGGACCTATGGAATAGAATTGAGTATCCTGACACCCAACCTCAAACACATGATCATTTAATCTTTGATAAAGGTGCAACGAGTCTAAAATGGAGTAAGGAAAGCCTCTTCAATAAGTGGTGTTGGGAAAACTGGGCAGCGACATGTAAAAAAATGAATTTGGACCTGTGTCTAACACCATGCACAAAAATCAGATCAAAGTGGATTAAAGATCTCAATATCAGACTTGAATCCATAAAGTACATTGAAGAAAATATAGGAAAAACCCTCCATGACATTGAAGCTAAAGGCATCTTCAAAGATGAAACATCTCTAACAAAGCAACTAGAAGAAAAAGATAAATATATGGGACTACATGAAACTAAAAAGCTTCTGCACCTCAAAAGAAACAGTGACTAAGATACAAAAGCAGTCCACAGAATGGGAAAGAATATTCACCCAATACTCATCTGATAAGGGGTTAATATCCAGGATATATCAGGCACTGGTAGAACTTTACAAGAAGAAAACAAACAACCCCATCAAAAAATGGGGAGAAGAAATGAACAGAAACTTCAGCAAGGAAGAAATTCGAATGGCCAAAAAACATATGAAAAAAATGCTCATCATCACTAATCATCAGAGAGATGCAAATCAAAACAACAATGAGATACCACTTTACACCACAGAGACTGGCACATATTCAAAAGAACAAGAACAACAAGTGCTGGCGTGGGTGTGGGGAAAAGGGGACACTCATCCATTGTTGGTGGGAATGCCGGCTGGTACAGCCTTTCTGGAAAACAATATGGACATTCCTCCAAAGACTAGAAATTGAACTCCCATTTGACCCAGCCATACCACTCCTGGGAATCTACTCTGGGAAACCAAAAATACGCAGCGGAAACACCATCCCTACTTTTATGTTCATAGCAGCATTATTCACAATAGCCAGAATCTGGAAGCAACCCGAGTGCCCGAAAATAGATGACTGGATAAAAAGCTTTGGTACATCTACACAATGGAATACTATGCAGCTGTTAGGAAAAATGAAGTTATAAAATTTGCCTACAAATGGATGGACATGGAGAAGATTATGTTGAGCGAAATTAGCCAGAAGGAGAGAGACAGTTACAGAATGACTGCATTTATCTGCATAAATATATAGGTACATATTATGATACCAATATCCAAGGTCAAGTGAAACATACATCAGGAGGTCCTGTCAAAGGTGGAAATTATCACAAACGTGTGGGAGTCAGAGGCTAGGTAAGACAGAAAATGGAACAGTGTGCTAACAATTGTGAGGGTACTAATGCCAACCTAGAACTGAGCATTAAATAGAGGCAAAAGGATACACATGACAACCCTTTAATGTATGTTCTGTAATCCATAGTCTGGAGAGGAAGGAAAAGAGAAAGATAGAGAAATGGAAAGAAATAAAGAACCTGCCATGGAGGAGGGCTGGGGGAGGGGGAGGGAACCGGGACGTTTGGTGGTGGAGATGGGCACTGGTGGCGGGATGGGTGCTGCTACACTGTATGACCAAAACCCAAAATGAACTTTTAATTGTATATCTTTGTAATTGTAAAAAATAAAAAATTAAAAAAAAAAACAAATACTGAGGTACATAACATTCCTGAAACTTCATATCTTAACATTTAAAATCATTCAAAACTAATGTAAAAAGGATGCAACTGTTAAGTCACTACTATTATTCAAGGCACCGATGATGACCTTTGGCCACAGGGCCTGGAGGAGCCCTCAGGTACCACCAAATGTGACCCACAACCCATAGCCCCTTCAAAAATTGACATTACAGTTATAATGGAATTCCTTATTCTGCAATAAAGACGTAAATTGTAAAAATCTTAAAGTATTTATAAATACTATGTGCCTGCAAATTTAAAAATAAAAAGTAATAATAGTCAAGTGTAGTAATAATAAAATAAGTCACTTCAAAGAAATTATAGAAAATGAGATATGTAAGTTATCTCAAAAATGTAACTCAAACATATGTGAGCATGCATATATAAAATTTATATAATAAATATATATAATTTTTTGGATCTGAGAAGTACAGGTTTTAAGGTACTTTCCTCACATGAGACAGACCTTAGTTCAATTCCTGGAACCATACATGGTTCTCTGATCTGCCAGGAGTGATTCCTGGGTATGGAACCAAGAGGAATTCCTGAGAAGTATTGTGAGTAGCACAAAAAAAATCAATTTTGAAAAAGAATATGCAATCTTTTGCACTTGCCATGATCAAATGTGCATATCATTTGATTTTGGTATATCCTATATTAGCTATTCATCTAACAGAAATCTTTGCACCTCACAGATAGACATTCATTTCCTCGGGTTCTGACAGATCCAGGGAAATGGAGACACTGGCAGGACAGTGAGTGTGGAACACAGTTTGGAGTTTGGGAAGAGGTTACAGTTAAAGCAACCAGTCTTGCTTTACTAACTCGAACACCCCCCACCCCAGGTCAGTCTGCCAGTCCTCATACTTCCAAAAAGGAAGTTGACATTTTCCTTCTGTCATTTCCTGCTGCACCCATGTGGCACCCCATTCTAGGACACATGGATATAACCAGAGACAATAAAACAAATGTAGCTTTGAAAATAAAGTTGATAAAACCTACCTTTCCTCCATTCTTCTTCGGAGGTGATAAGTTGACTTGAGTTGAAATGAAGAGCCTTCAGAGCCTGCAGGTGGTTCAGAATGCTTCTCGGCCCTGAAGTAGAGTGTGAGGAGTGAATTTGGTGCAGGAGGGAAGATTATTAAGGTTGCAAACAGGTCCTGTGATTTCCTCCCAATGAGATAGTGGTAAGTGATAATATAAAGTCTTGACCACTCTGGAAATGTCTCTCAACAGTTGATCTGATTAAACCCCTATCTCTCAATCTATACATCCTCACTCTGATATGGTGTACTTCCTGAATGTAGTTGCTCTAAGTTCTCTTAAGGTCAAGTGCATGCTTGAGTAACAATCTCTAGCAATGTGAATTATTGTTATTGATTTAAGAATAGATACGGAGAAGTAGTACAGTGGGTTGGGTGCTGACCTTGCAAGTGCCCAACCAAATTCAGTCTCTGGCACTACATACAGTCCCCAAGCCTTGCCAGCAGTGAGTCCTGAGTGCAGAGCTAGGAGTAAGCCCTAAGCACTTCAAGTGTGGCCCATCAAAAAGAATAACTCAGCTTTTCCGATCTAACATTAAAAATCTGTGTTCTGTCTCCATTTATTTTTCTTTTGTGTTTGTTTCATGGCAATGACTCATGCAGTTTATATATATGTATAATGAAATGACTTTTCTTATCCTGTTTTGAGAAGCAGCAACTTATTTCAGTTTCTCATCTAAATTATTTTATTGTGGTTCCAGATTTGAATAGTAAATATATATTTCTATGTTTATTCATCAATTTGGATAAAGAAGATTAATTTCTTCTCAAATAAAATGACAAGATTTATGGCATGGAATAAAGTTCA
>JAJIBD010013741.1:0-24003 GCA_021461705.1 Cryptotis parvus
GGAGATGCCCTGAGAGCTTAGGAGTCATGGGAAGTGGAAGCAATGCCCTCAGTGGGTTCAATGACCTGATGAGTAACTACACAAGTCACTCTCCAGGAATTTCCAGGCATGCTAGAGTGGATGGGCTGGGAGGAAGGGGAATAGCAGAGGAGACTGAGTTCTTGCTTGAGCAGGAAAGAAACAATTGAATTAGTGCTCTAATGACATTAGCACTACCCATAGAGACTCGGGAAATTCCAATTTCACACAAGCTACACAGCTGCTTAGTGGCATGGAAGGAACTAGAACTCAGCTCTCCTGACAGAGCTCAGCTATCCTATCAGAAGCCTCTTGTGTATGTGGGTCTTTACTGAAGTTCGGACTTTCCCCAAAGGGTAGGTACAGGGAGAGCAGACCTTGAGACCCTCTAGATGACCTTTCAGACCTGGTTTGTTATTTTTAAAAACATGTTTAGCTGCACACTGGTGAAAGAGGTGGCTATTGGTTTATTAGTATCATTATTATTATTTATTATTATTATTATTAAAAATGGCTTATAAGCATATTTAAAATACCCTTACAAGTCCAGCTATTTACAGAGTAAAGTCCCAGGGGCTGGTGCAGGCCATGTGTGGAGCAACTGTGGATTCATGGCACCTGGCACAAAGCCAAGTAAGAGTGGCCTCCCAGGGGCCAGCCTGCTGAACAAATGAGATATTCCGAGAAGCTTCATTTGAGTGGATGATAGGGAAATTTTGTTTTCAGAATTTCTGTTAGGGAAATCATGATATTGACCAGGAGGAATGACCACATGAGACCCATTGTATCAGGGGAAAGCCTCAAGTAGGTATTGGGACCGTACCTCAAGGCTTAGGGGAAGAGGAAGAATTGTGACAGGAGGAGAATTTGTGTTTCTCTGGTGTCCATCTGTAAAGGAAGAGCAGGGTCCAGAGAAGAATGGTACAGTGGTCAGGACACTTTCCTCGAAATTGAACAACTTGGTTTCAATCCCCAGCACTTATGGTCCCCCCAAGCACTACTAGGAGTGACCTCTGCACACAGAGACAGGAGTAAGCCCTGCACATCATTAAGTGGCCCCCCAAATAAACTAAATAGTATTAAAATTGAAAGGAAAAAGTAAAGAGTAAAGAGGGATGGAGTTAAAGAAAAAGCATTCAGACTACATGAATGCTGGCCTTTCATTTTCCTGTAACGCCTATGTTTGGCTCAGGACTTCTCATGGAAACTGATAATGGGACTATGACTTGGACCTGTGTGGAGACAGGAGTGGGGTGGTCAGCATTATATCACTGTATCACTATCTTCCCGTTCATCATCGATTTGCTCGAGCGGGCCCCAGTAATATCTCCATATGTCCTGTCCCATGCTAGTAGAGCCCAAGGGCATCTGCCTCCCAGGAACATAAAGAGCCTCAATCCATTCCGGAATGAGGTCTATAATTGTTACTGGTATTTGGCATATCAAATATGCCAAAATATAGTGGCATATATACCACTATACCACATATACCACCTATATACCACTATATCTGCCCACAGGTCCAAGTCATAGTCCCATTATCAGTTTCCATGAGAAGAAATGAGACAAACATAGGAGTTACCGGAAAATGAAAGGCCACCTACAAGATGGTCAGACTTCCTTGTAAAGACCCTGGAAGGAACGGTTTGAGGCTCTTCATATTCCTGAATTAACCAGATGCCATTGGGCTACATTGGCACATGATAAGGTCCAATGGAAATGTTACTGCGCCGCTCGAGCAAATCAATGAATAATGGGATTCAAGTGATTCAAGTGATACCACTATATCAAAATATAGAGGTATACATACCACTATACCACTATATTTTGATATAGTGGCATATAGGGGCAAAATAAAAACAGCACTTGTGGCTTCCAAACTAGGCCCCTGAACAAAATGAGCAGACATTGTTTTAAAATCTTGATTTTATTTGAGGGTTACTAGGAAATAGAACCTCATACGTATGAGTTATGATAGAGTTATGATAGCTCTACCACTGAGCATATTATGAATCTTTGTGCTAAGAACATGAGATACTCACAAGCCATAGGAATATCTGGGTTCAATTCCTTTATCTTTATGGATATCTGGGTTAAATTTGAAAGAGACAAACTTGGCTAAGAACTATCAGTAAAAGTTTGCCACTGAAGTGTCTTCTTTAGCATGGAGTCTTCCAAGCTCAGCCCCACGTGGAAGCAACCCATGGAGCTGACCTCCCAGTAAGGGGCTCCGGCGGCCCCCTGCCCGAGTCCAACATTGCTCCAAGGGTTCACTACATGTGCAGGAGAAGAGCCATGCTGGCCGGACTTGGAGCAAAGATTTGGGATCCTCCTCCCTTTCTTCCACCTCCATGCCAGCTACCCCGGAAGAGAGACCCATGCCAGACCCACAGCTCTGTTGGCAAGCTGCCCCTGCGGCGGCATGCATTCTTAGATTGTACTGATTTTAGGATCAGATTATTCCCAGGATCTTTCTCATTTATACACTGTATAAAGTTCTAGGCAGGTTTTAACTGATACCGTCACATCCCAGTAAGCCTAGCAAGAAACCAGAGCAACCCACACATCATGAGATCAGTCATTCTCAACATCCAGACTCCATAGTTTCTCAGAGCTCCACCCAAGAGAAAACCTGATCTTTCCCCTTTAAGTTTCATCAGTAAATGCTTGACATGAGAGCCTTCTACTGAGAGTATACCACCTACACGGCAGAGCCTGACAAGCTACCTATGTTTTATCTGATATGCCAAAAAACAGTAACAATTATAGACCTCAATTCCATGACCTGAAGAATGGTTTGAGGCTCTTCCTGTCCCTGGAGCAAGCAGATGCCCTTGCGCTACACTTGCTTTCGACAGGTCCTATGGAGATGTTACTGGTGCCTGCTCGAGCAAATTGATGAACAACGGGAAGACAGTGATACAGTGATACAGTGATGGAGTCTTAAAAAAAAGATGTTCCATGACTTCATGGCCCTTATTGAACCGGCTTCTCTCTGGAACTTCTTTGTCCTTGTCAGAGCTTTGAAATAGGAAACTGTGAGTAACGTTTGAGTGCATGGGAACTAGTCCTAAGACTCTGTGGGCTGGAAGTATTTAGAACTATACAGTTCTCTGATTTTTTGTAGGAGAAAAAAAAAGAAATATTGTTTTGTTATTATTAGTTTTTGGCATGACCAGATGTACACAAGTAGACTAACCCATATTTGAGTGGTTAGCAACTTAGCTACGGAGCAACCATCTAGTAGCTGAGTATAGACTCAGTCAAAGTGTTCTAGGAATTTTGATGAATCAGTGATTGCCTGACACTGACCAGATATGGGGAAAGGGGAGAGAAGGCACTGCATGGATCAGTGTTGCAACCAAGATTAGCATTCAAATCCCCAAGTGCAAGTTTCTGTCCGATTCACACTACCCAATATATGGGATACTAAGATATTGGTGAAATAGGTATATTAAGATCCCCTCTGTGGACTATAGCCCTTAAATTTTTAAACTGCTCCCACAAATGTTGAGGATACTGGACTTTTCCTGCCTTTATATTTATTAATGGCAAACCCCTCCTAATAGAATACATAAAAATTCATGGAGAGTTCTGTGAATGTTAGTGATCTTCTTGGTAAAATAGAGCCTGTTATCCCTACCTCAGACATTCACAATAAGGTTAATGAGATATGAGCTTTTGAGGGGCTGGAGTGATAGTCCAGCAGGTAGGGCATTTGCCCTTACATACGGCTGACCAGGGTTTGATCTCCAGTATCCCATATGGTCCCTCGAGCACTGCCAGGGAGTAATTCCCTGAATACAGAACCAGAAGTAATCACTAAGCATTGCCAAGTGTGACACAAAACTAAACAAAACAAAAACTTTATGAATGGCCAGGTGCTATCTATATGTAAATGATCACCACTGAATGAAATCACATGAAAAATGTTAATATCAAACTATGTCAAATTATAAAAGTAATCATTTCATTATTTAGTCTTTATGTTCATAGCAGCACTATTCACAATAGCCAGAATTTGGAAACAACCAGAGTGTCCGAGAACAGATGACTGGATAAAGAAACTTTATTACATCTACACAATGCAATACTATGCCGCTATTAGGAAAAACGAACTTATGAAATTTGCCTATAAATGGATGGACATGGAAAGGATCATGCTGAGTGAAATTAGCCAGAGGAAAAAGGCAGGTATAGAATGACTGCATTTATTTGTGGGATATAAAAAAAAAAGATAGTATGATACCAATATCCAAGGTCAGGCAAAAACATGGATCAGAAGGTCTTGTCAGTGGATGGAATCTACCACAAGTATGTGGGAGTCAGAGGTTAGGTAAGACAGAGAAGGGAACAATGTGCTAACAATTATTGGAAATTACAATACCAGCCTAGAACTGATCATTGAATGCAGGCAAAGGGATATACATGATAACCTCTAAATTTGTGTATTACAAGCCACAATGTAAGAGAAGAGAGAGAGAGAGAGAGAGAGAGAGAGAGAGAGAGAGAGAGAGAGAGAGAGAGAGAGAAGAAAGGCAAAGTGCTCTATAGAGTCAGGCCAGGGAAGGCCAGAAGGGAATCAGGTGACATTGTTGGTGGAATTGTGCACTGTGGAGGGATGGGTGCTGGGACACAGTATGACTGAAACCCAAATATGAACATCTTTGTAATTGTATATCTCAAGGTGGTATAATAAACATTTTTAAATAATAAATAAATACAATGACCTTTCCCATGATTATCAGTATAAGGAAAACACATTGTGCTTTTAAATTTTTTTTTTGGTTTTTTTGAAGATTTTTTAATTGAGATGCAGTTTAACCTATAATAAACATTTTCCATGACTATCAATAAAACCAGAATGCATCATACTTGTAGAATTTTTTAAAATTAAGATTTAGTGGTTTGCAAATGCTAGTAGTAATGGTTTCTCATGCATGTAACTCCAACATCCACACCTATCACCAGTGCATCCCCTCTCTCTTCCAAGAACCCAAGAGACTCCTCCCCTCCAAATCCCTCCCCCTCCCCCACCAATTATGTGGATCAGTCTCCCATTCTGTTGCCTTTGGACCTTTGTTGCTACCTTGCTGTGTATATTAAAGTCCTTTTCCCCCCTGAATGACTTCCACCGCAGGATATCCCTCTAGATCCACCCATGTTGCAACAAATTGCATGATTTTGTTCTGTCTGAGAACTGCATAGAACTCATTGTGTATATATACCACAACTTCTTGATCCATTCATTGTCAGTTGGGCATTTGAGTTATTTCCTTATTTCCTATTCTATTAAGTGCAGTTATGGGTATACGTATATCTTTTTTGAATTAATATTTTAGTGTTTTGAGGGTTGATGCAAGAAGCTACTGGTAGTTCTACTCTTATTTTTTGATAGATCTCTCTCGGAACCTGGAGATGAATTGATTTTAAACAAGCTATTTCAAATAAGACTAAAATCCTTACAGCATGAGCTGCAGTGATAATCAAGTGGGTAGGGCATTTGCCTCACCTTGGCCAACCCAGGTTTGATCCCTAGCATCCCCATATGGCTCCCTCTATCACTGCAGGAGTAATTCCTAAATACAGAGCCAGATGTAACCCTGAGAATCTCCAAGTGTAAATCCAAAAAAGAAAATAAAAAGAAAGAAATTACATCAGTAGAGAAGTACCCTAAGAAGATGGCATCCTTTTTATAATTTAGCATGAAGTTAAGAGGGAGATGGAAGGAGAGAGGGGAAGGGAGGGAGTGGGACAGAAAGAGTTAATCCCAGGTTCTTTTGAAGCAGCTGAATGTGAGGAAGAACCTTGAGCTCTGAATGTTGTATTAACCTTGTGTGCACATTGCATAGATCTTTTAGGAGAACATGCTGACTGGCAGAGAAAAGTTTGACTGAAGGTGCCCAGGGTATTTGTGAGGGAGAAACTCTTTCCCATTGTCTATAGGTGCTCTTTACCAAATGCCAATCCATGAAATGGACTGTTAGCTTGTGCATTCAGGCAATTTTGGTTTAGATTTTGCAAACCTCTATAGAAGACACATTCAATCCAACACTTGTGGATGATTAATTGTATCAACAGCAGCAATAATATTAATGGCTAATTTGCTAAATGAGTTAACACTAAAACACAGAGTTAGGCTCTTAAATGCAAAACTAGAGTAAATACCCCACTGAAGCTTATTTTTTCTTTTTGGGTCACACCCAGCAATGCTCAGGAGTTACTCCAGGCTTTTGCTCAGGAATTACTCCTGGTGGTACTCGGGGACCATATGGGATCCCGGGTATTGAACCCCTGGTCAGTCACGTGCAAGGCAAAACGCCCTACCGCTGTGCTATCGCTCCAGCCTCCCCGCCCCACTGAAGTCTTAGGGTTTAAGACAACTGTTTCTACATAGAGAACTCTTACATGAGGGTTGGCCTTTTGTTAAATAATGCCATAACATGCCCAGTGGAGAAGACAGACTAGGAGAAAGCTCCACTGCTGGTCCTATTCTCTGCATCAAATCCATCCCAGTCATTTCTTAAGCTCACAATAACACATTTTATGTAACTAAAATTTTTAATCCCATTTTGAGTATTACACTGGAATTTTAGTATGTTTTCAATCCTACTTAACTTCTTTTATTTGAGAGGCCTCTGACTGATAACGCTAGATAAATAAATGCCAAAACACGTGCATTCCTTGCTCCTTAATTCTAGTACCATAAAGTTTAAACAAATTTTTTTGTGCATACATGAAGAGTTCTTACAGATTTCTTTGCAAAAATTTATTTTTATGTGTGTGACCTTGGTACCACTGAGATTACTCAATAATCAGTCATACCTCGGGTTTGATATGAGGTACCACCTATGTTCTCCTGGACCTCATCAGTAGTGATCCCTGAGCTAGGGTAATCCTCGGGCACCTTCAGGTGTGGCCCAAAAGACAAAAAAAAATTAATAATCATAATCAGTATGCTTATAGAATAAATTATTCATTAAGATCTGTATACTTGTTACTCATAATAGCCTGTGGCATCTCAACTTGAAACCAAATGCTGACAGTAAAAGGAGATGCTGACAGGAATTTAGAGCTAGAGGTTTAGCATTCTGTGTCTCTTCCCTTAACTATGGTCATTCTGATTCCTGGACTCCTCTAATCTATAGCAATTGATTTGTAGTTTGAAAGCAGTCAATTCTAATACTGAGTTTTAATTCAATTTTAGTATTCAATATCTGATACTCAGCAAAATTTAACAAATAAAGTGTAAAATTGATTTAATCCATTTTAGTATTTAATATTTAACACTAAGCAAAACTTAGCAAATAAAGGATTCTAGAAATAGTACTTTTCATTTTAACTTACAAAAGTATTATCTTCATTATAAAGAAGAGAAACTGAGGCTTTACTGGGTTCTTGGAGAATTTACAGATCTATCACTTCTAGATTTACGGATTTTTTGAGGGGGAGGGTCACACTTGGCTGTGTTCAGTGCTTCCTCCTGCCTCTACATTTAATGAGCACTCCTGGCAAAGCTTGGGGGACAATATAGTGCTAAGGATTGAACCTGGGTCAGTTACATGCAAGGCAAGCGCCCTATCAACTGTGCTATCTCTCTGACCTGTTGGTCCTTTATTAAAAAAAAGCAAACATTTGGCACAAATCAATCACTCAAAATTTGTTGAAAAAATAAAAATGGTTACTGGAAGGGATCAACTGAATGGGAGGAAAGTGATAGTCCAGGGATCTGCCTTTTCACCTAGAATGAAAACAGTTAGCTTTAAAACATATCAGTACTACTTGGGGAGTCAGTCTAAATGCCCATCAACAGGTGACTGGATAGAGAAGCTATGCTATAAACTGTTTCATATATACTCAACAGAAAATCATTCTCCCATTAAAAAGAGATAGAGCCAGGCCCTTTGTGACAAAATGCATGAATCCTGAGGCAATGATGCTTTGTGAAATAAATAAGGATCCAACCAATGACTTCACTTTTATGTGGAATGTGAATTATTAAAGCAAACAATTGGAAATACTAGCGCAAAGCTAACTCGCAGCTCCGTAAAAACTATGGTGGTTACTGGAGAGAAAGGAGGGGAGGAAAGGCAGAATGAGCAAAGCAGGTTTCTGGGGAAGTGGGTGATGCTGGAACTTTGGTGGTGGAAGTGGTAGCAGTTATAAAAACTCTGATGCCCAAAATTTCATAATATTAGAAATAAATGATAAATCCACAAAGAATAAATAACAATCAGGGAAAAAAGAGTCTCTCTAAGGCCAGATACTTCCAAACTAATTTGGCCTATCTCTCCTTTGCATTAAGAAAAATCTTAGCATTCCCCTAGAAATATATGTTCTTTAGGAGAACAATCCTATATCACCCCCAACTGTACCTGTGGCATCCTGCATTATTCCAGTGCACACCCGCTGAGCCCCTTCTGCTCTGTGGGTCATGTGAGTGTCACTCACTTTGGGAAACACTTCTCTAGACCAACAAGGAAACTTGGAGCTTGCTATTTTGTCCATCAGCTCTTTCCTAGGCGAGAAGTTCAGGTTTTCTTTTTTCCCTTCTTCCTCTGGGGTCACAGTCAGCAGGGGTCAGAAAAAATTCTCCATCATTTCTCTGGCCATGGCCAAGACCCAGGAAGTCTGTCCACCTGGACTCCTCCACCGGGTATTGTCTGAGACAAGCCTTCACGGAGGCAACATTTCCACTCAGAAAAGTTCCCTTGTGTTCCCCCACAGAAGGCCTCACTCCGCCACTCAGGAAAGTGGCCGCCTGGGAGTGGACAATCTCCAGCTACTCGCCAGTGTGCTTTGAGTAATAATCCTTCATTACACAAACAAAAAAAAAATCTTGTTGTTTGCCTGGAACATGCCAGTGCCTGTGTGGCTTCCATGGTAGCCATGTTGCTGAGGACACTGGTAACCGGCTTCTCCTGCCCCAGGAGCTCTGGCTCATTATTGCGTCTCCAGGGACCTCTTACCCTGAGTGAGGCATAATGGAATGACAGCTCTGCAGCCTCTTAGCAAGAGGAAGATTCCATTTGATTCATGGTTTGCCTAGAGGGCTGAGGGGGCCAAGAGGGCACGGGGGTTAATTCACTTACCCAAGCTTACGTTCAAATCCCTCTGCACACAGAAATGGACTGGATGGGTGGCAGTCAATTTAGCATCTTAACAGACAGCTGCCCAACCCTCCAGAGCCTTGTGACTTCACAGAATGTGCATGGAGCAGGGAGAGGAAGATGGTGGTGAGGTTACAGCAATGCAAATACCTTGTAGTTAAACCGTGCAGTTGGATTAATGAGTTTTTAAAAATAATTCTAGGGTATGTTCAGTTTTGAACAGATTGGAAATTTATCATCCCACAGAACAAAGAATCTCATCCTATTGTGGGTTCAATCTATATATAAAATATCGGACTGAGAGCTCTGCTCTCATGACACAAATTCTGTTTCATCATGCAGAAGGAAATTCCTTCACTTTCTTGAGCCTGGTTGTGAATATAACTGAAGGATAACCACACGTTGACTGAAGTATATTCTATGCCAATTCCAAACTGGCACCTGGTCAAATTGACTTAGTTCGCACCCTGCCTTTTGGCTGCTGGGGGCAAGTGACAAAACATATAAACAGTACGTGAGAGGGGTTTTAATTTTCAACCTCTATGCTACCACCTGGTCCTCTGAGAACTTCCAAGTGTAACTATCCTGGCCTCCAAGTACCTCTGGCTAAGTGTGGTACCATAAAAACTGAATAAAAATGAAAAGACAGCTAATAGAGCAGGTAAAGCACTTGTCGCTAACTGGATTCAATCCCTAACATCCCATTTGTTCTCCAAACACCACAGGAGTAATTTCTGAGGCAGATCCACTAAGCATGGCTGGGTGTTCACCCCCCACAATAAAACAAAAAAACAAATACAAATGAATAAATATATAAATAACTCCCTTTTCTGTCACTTACTGCGAAGATTTGAGATTTGGTCTCTGTTCTTCCAGTGGATAAAATTTCCTAACTCAAAAAAAGAAATCATAAAATTTGCCTATAAATGGATGGACCTGGAGAAGATTATGTTGAGTGAAATTAGCCAGAAGGAGAGAGACAGATACAGAATGACTGCATTTATTTGCATGACATAGATATATATGTACATATTATGATAACAATATCCAAGGTCAAGTGAAACAAGGATCAGGAGGTCTTGTCAAAGGTGGAAATTATCACAAACGTGTGGGAGTCAGAGGCTAGGGTAAGACAGAAAATGGAACAGTGTGCTAACAATTGTCGAGGGTACTAATACCAACCTAGACTGAGCATTAAATACAGGCAAAAAGATACACATGGCAATCCTTTAATGTATATTCTGTAATCCATAGTCTGGAAGGGAAGGAAAGAGAAAGAGAGAGAAAGGGAAAGAAATGGGGAACCTGCCATGGAGGTGGGCTGGGGGAGGGGGGAGGGAACCGGGGACATTGGTGGTGGGAGATGGGCACTGGTGGAGGGATGGGTGTTGGAACACTGTATGACCAAAACCCAAATATGAACTTTTTTATTGTATATCTTTGTAATTGTAAATCTCACGGTGATATAATAAAATACTTTTAAAAATTTCCTAACTTGGGGCCGGAGCGATAGCCCAGCGGGTAGGGCGTTTGCCTTGCACGCAGCTGACCCGGGTTCGATCCCCAGCATCCCATATGGCCCCCAAACACCTCCAGGAGTAATTCCTGAGTGCAGAGCCAGGAGTAACCCCTGAGCATCGCGGGTGTGACCCAAAAAAGAAAATAAAAATTTCCTAACTCAATGAGTTGTTGCAAGCATTAGATGAGTTAAAACATGTAAAGTGTGAAGCCTATGTGGGAACACAATACACAATTAACTGTTGTCAATGGTGATTTGGTGAAATTTTATGTATATATAAAAAGCACAGATTAGGGTAAAAGTAAGTCTGATTTGAGGCCTAATTTCCTTCAATCTCCAGTTTCTCTCTTTACTCTTTTGGTCTTTTTTTGGCCCTGTCTCTCAATCTCACCCCCATTCTCTCACACACCTTCACCCCTACAAGGACTATAGATCAGGATTAAAAAGCTCCTTTTAAACACAGCATATGTGAAGGTGAATTTTTATTAGAAATATTTGTGCTCTTATTTGGCTGAATCTGTCTCTGAAAGCTCAGAGCTATTCACTATTCAGGATTGCTCCCGAGACCCCGATTTTATAGCTTAAAGCTCCAAAACAAACAGTTGCAGATGAAATCATTGCAATGGATACAAGAAATCACTCAAGAAGGGTTTTAAAGCTCTTGGAAGAAGGTTGAAGGTTTCTCTTATGTTCTAGAGAAGGCCACATTTTGTTTTCCTCTCTATAGTTTCCAGTTGACACGAAGCTTGCCCTTGAATATCATAAATGGAAAATTAAAACAGAATCTAACCTTGAATGAAGATGTGCTTTCCCTAGATTCCAGGTCAGTATTATCTTGGAGAAATAATGTGTAGAAAACTAGAGACTGTTCAGTTAGTAGCTTTGTTTCTACAGGGCAAAGTAGGAGCTTAGGAAAGCAAGGAGGCTTGCCCAGTGTAGCAGATCTAGCCCCTACACTGACATCTAGCTGATGCTCTTGTCTCAGCCTAACCTCTCTGCTCACCACTCGATTGACCAAGTTTCCACTAGTGGTGGTGGTGATGGAAGGGTACTCAATCCAAATCCTCTTTTCACTGGTTACCACATTTATCCTCACTTTGCTTTGAAAGGAGAGACCTTAGAGTCAGGGAGACCCGAAGTGCTGCTTCCCCCACGAATCACAGGCATTCACTTGGGATCAATGCTGTTCTCAGAGCTCACTGGCAGAGATGTGTAGAAGTACGAACAAGAGTCAGACCGTGACCCAGGATTTTAAGAGTCCCAAGTATGCTGAGTGTGGGGCCGGAGTGATAGCATAGCAGGTAGGGCGTTTGCCTGGCACGCAGCTGACCTGGGTTGAATACCCAGCATTCCACATGGTCCCCTAAGCACCAATGGGAGAATTCCTTAGTGCAGAGGCAGGAGTAACCCCTGAGCATTGCTGGGTGTGACTCCCCCTGCAAAAAAAAAAAAAAAATCCAAGTATGCTGAGTGCATGGAGAGATGTGCAAATGCTCCAGCAGGGCTGTGCAAAGCCCAGGAAGTGCCGAGACTGCATGCAGCAAGAAGAGGCAGCATCCGTGTTCTGTTGGTGTGCTCCATCCTAAGAGGATGGTGTGGCATAGCTAAGGGACCTGGTGGACGAGCAGTCAGAGAACCAGCCCTGCTACCAATTAACAGTGTGACATGGGTTCCTTTCTCCATATCACAGTCTCATTTTCATTTCTGCAAAAATGAGGCTAGATTGATCTCTCAAAGTTCTCTTCCCAGTTCAGTTAAGCTCCTTTTTTGAACTTACAGATCCATTATATTGAGTGACTAAATGCACAGACTTGACACTCAACAAACTTGTTTTCCAGTCCTTGTGCCACTATTGTGTGGCCTTGGACCACTAGCATTACTCCTGTGAGCATCAAGTTTTTACTAATATGTGAAATAGTGAAAATGATACTCTCTCCTTCAAAGGTTGTGAAGATTACCTGAACAGAGCTTAACACACAGTTGTCACTTGTCACTTGCATTCCTGTTGTTCATCGATTTGCTCAAGCGGGCGCCAGTAACGTCTCCATTCATTGGGAATGAGGTCCATTATTGTTACTGTTTTTGGCATATCAAATATATTAAGAAATGTTAGTCAACACTCCATTGTCCAGCTTCCTCCACCACCCAGAACAAAGCTCCAGGGTCCAGTTAGATGCATCTTATTTTAACTGAGAAGTTTCTGCCCTTCTTGTCAAAGTTACAGAAGTTGCATCTGAGCAATTGATTTTTGTCAAGACTAGAAAGAAGAGGAACACTGTGTTTCTCATTCTGTAAAGCATTTTTGTTGTATACTCAGGGACAGAGAAGGTTGTAAAACTCATTGCCTGGCTTTAGATAGAATCACCCATTTTGTTCTCTGCTCAGTGAGTTCTGACTTAGTGGGATCCCCTGGTCTATGGACTATGCCTACAAGTCCTAGCATTTGGCCTGATGTATGCCAAATGGCCTGTCTCTGCAGCCCTCCTAGTGCCTGGATATGCAATCACAGAGCTCAGTTAGGACCTGATAAAGGGAAACTTCATCCTGCCTGCCCATCAACACCATTAAATGTGTTGTAACGACAACAACTGAAGCTGTCTGATGAGATCATCAGTGGCAACTGGTCAGTGAAAATGTTTTTTTAATTGTGACTTGAATGTGTTTATCAACCTCATTTTGTGACATCGAAAAGACAGCAACAGAAACCCAGGGAGCCAGAGTCCTCCAGGGAAAACATGCCTCATCTGTGAGTGCCCGGCCCTGGCAGATGGTTCTCCCTCATCCAAAGTCAGCCTTCCAATCTGAGGCACAGCCTCACTGCCAAAGAGGCAGAGGTTATCTTGACACTGAACATCTTCATAATAAAATGATCAATTGGTGACTAATGTCACAAAGTTTTTGAACGACAACAACAAAAAAATCTTGAGGCTAGTAATTGCATACTCCATAATAAGAAGCTACTCTTTCATTTTTAAGAGCTGCCCTTATCATGGCCTTCTTATATGCTTTCCAGGTGAGCTCCATTGCCTTGATATATCTCAGCACACCCATGTAGAACTATTTTTAAATATTCAGTTACATCAGAATATTACAGTAGTTACATTCCTATTTTTTAGCATCTTTAATTATACTATTTTGCATTACACTTTCAAGGGTCCCCCCCATACTTGGCAACTTCACGGCATCTGTCAAAACAAATTAGCACTTTGGGTGGTAGAAATATATTTTTTATGAAAGCAGCAAATGTGTCAGCATTGGCCAGAAGCTTAAACCTGATTTATTGGTTTGTTTTCTTGGATTTCAGACCCAATAGGCAGAAGCTTTGGAAAGAATTTTCTGTCCGCATCACCAGCACACTTATAAAATATGTAAAACACATTCAAATTCCGCCAGAAAGAGTCGCTAATTATGATATGTATTTGCATATGTTTAATCACATATTTTATTTCATTTTGCTATTTCTGCAAGGCCCCCCTCCCTATAGGAAAGTGTTCTTGATACTGGTACACTGAGCACTCAGCAACGGTCTCTCAAGCGAGCATTTCCCTGCTCCACTGTTAGTTTTTGTGTGTTATCTTTTCCGATGAAATTTGGAAATTTACAATTTCTAAATGGGTGTGTGTGAAATTAAATGACTCTATTATGTCATAATATTATACATCCCAAAATATTGGTAAAGGGTTCTCCCCCCTTCAACAACCCCCACCAGAGATCAGAGCATTACTGAGAAAATAATGATTAACCTTTAAAATCAGATTGGCATTTCTTTTTTTCTCCAAATCTAGAATTAATACGCATTTTTTAATCATTAGTGTAATGTTCAGGATGATACTTTTGTTCTTTTGCCTGTTGAACTGTTACGGCTGCTAGTAACCCTTCAAATTGTTTGCTTCATTCAAGCATTCTTTGCTGAATAATTCATTAGGCATTATTATCCAAGCGTGGAACCCCTCATTTAGCACTGCTGATCTTTTCCTTATGTGTAGCTGACAGGCAATCAAAGTTTTTATCAGTGCAGAAAATTTGCAATTCAGAAATGTAGTTTGCAGCAATTAGTAGCTATCAGGTAGCATTGGAAGGACAGCTTCATAAAAAGACAGAGTTGAATGAGCTCCACTGATGTTAGCACAAAAGTAATGGGTAAAACTAACCAGCTGTTTCTAAATTTACCAAATGGAACATTCCCTTCTTCTCAGAGTGGAGGCTTTAATTAACTTGGAGTTCTGTGTGGCTTCCCAGAGGGGAAGGGAGTGGGTTAGGACCCTGGTGCAGTTCCCCTCCCTCTGGTACCCAGGAGAGGGAGGGAGAGCTCAAGTGAGTGACACTTTCACCCAGAAAGGATGCCAAAGGGGAAATGCCTGAGAATGGAGCCTGGTCCCCACTGCCCTCTCTGATTGGCTACTTCTGGGTTCTGCCCTTTTGCCCAGTTCTTAGACATCTTCCCCATCGCACATGCGAGAAGTCCCCTAGGACATGGACTAAAGTCCCCGCACTATCCTCTGCCTGATGGATTTATTCCTGGGCTCAGATCTTTCATATCATCATTAATTTTGATTCATTTGTCTTTAGTTTCTTAATCTCCATTCATTTGTACTATCAGATGTTTATGGCAACTTCAGTGTGATGGAAACTTGCAAGCAGTCTTGGGATCCCAGTTCTCCATTCCCCAGCCACCACCCTGTGCGTCCAAGAGCAGAGCTTCCAGGATCTTAGCTCCAAGCTCTCCATCAGATCTTGCTTTCAGGAGCTGAGTGTACCACCTCCATGAGGAGGCTGGCTCAGTAACACCTAGGCATCAGGTAGCTTGTAGGAGAGTCTTTGATGGATCTCAGAAGCCACAGTATTGGGGGTAACCTCTGCTTCCTGTCCATTGGCAGCTGCTCACCCTGGTGTTTAGCCGAAGATGACAGAGAGGTGCAGAAAGAGGCCTCTGCTCGTCCCTTCAGGATAGCGAGGGCCCCAGCCTTCTTCCAGCGTACCTTTGCCTGTGAGCAGGAGAGCCCAGACACAGAATAAAACCTCTGAGAGTCTTGCTGGAAAGACCAGACAGCAAATATGGGTATGGTTGCCCACACCCAGATTTCTACATCTTGTCTCCATCTCAAGTAGATCCAAAGGCTGAGTTAGACAACAGAATAACAAAGTTATGCATACTTTAAAGTTCAATAAACCTGGGTTCAAGTTTCATTGTTGTCTCTTACATGCTGCCTTCTGGAACCCTAATTCTCATCTACAAAATATATTACCCCTTTCCTCGTGAGGCTGTTGTGAGAATTAATTGCAGGGAACAGTGTAAAGTTCGGTCCTGGTTAAGCATGTGGTCTCTGGTCAGTATCAGGTGAGGTGATCATCACTAGGCTGCAAGTTTCAGGAGGGTGAAGGATTGAAAGCAGAAGCACAGGCTTGAGCCAGAGTATCACTGTATCACTGTCTTCCCATTCATCATCGATTTGCTCAAGCAGGCACCAGTAACATCTCCACATGTCCTGTCTCATGCTAGTAGAGCCCAAGGACATGTGCTTGCTCCAGGAACATAAAGAGCCTCAATCCATTCCATCAGGTCATGGGGATGAGGTCTATAATCGTTACTGGTATTTGGCACATATCAAATACGACACAGATAGCTTGCCAGGCTCTGCCGTGCCGGTGGCATACTCTTGTAGTCACCTCTAAATCTGGCATTTATTGATGAACCACGCGGCCACTTGTGGCCCGCGAGCTGGGCTGTGATAGGCTCGTCTGCTGGGTGGAGTTCTGATGAAGGGAAGTCCAGATGTGGAAAATGGCGGCCCTCATGGAGTGGGGGTTATATGGCTTGTTGTGAGGCTCTGCTGGGGTGGTGGGCCAGGGCTAGAACCTGCCATCCCTCCCGGGTGCCTAATGAGCAGCTGGGCACAGGGAGAGCCAGTAGCAGCTCTGCCTCATGTCTGTGAGTCTCTTTAGACTTTGTATATTAGTCCAAACACTAATATACAAAATACCTATGAAATAAAGAATCTTGTGAAGGCTTGGAGAAATATACACCTGGTTGTAGAATATTCATGGTACAGATACATGCCCTTCCCCTGCTATGCATAGGGCCTGCAGGGAAACTGCAAGGACAGACCTTGGCTGGGGCAATATTAACATTTCAATGGGACTAGGTGAGGTCCGGGAGAAGTTACCTCAGGGGAGAAGTTACCTGAGGGGGATCAACCCTAACTGCTTTCCTTGACATGAAAAGTTGAAAAAAAAAACTGTAGTCTGCTCTCCTCAGTAGACATGCAGGAGGGGGTGGAAGGGTGGGGGTGAAGGTGAGGAGGTTGGTGGGAGGGAAAGTGGGGACACTAGTAGTGGAAAATGTACACAGGTGAAGAGATGGGTATTGGAACATTGTATGACTGAAACTCAATCATGAACAACCTTGTAACTGTGTATCTCATGATAATTCATTTTTTTTTAAAGTGTGTGTGTGTTTATTGGCCCATCACACCCCACACACATACCACACACCCCACACACACCACACACACACACACACACACACACACACACATACGCCTTTCAGCCACCATCTACTGGCTTACTTCCAGCTGATCTTTGACATTGCACTGGTTCAAAAAATTTTGTTTAAGTTTTAAAAGAAGGGCCAGAGCAAAGTAGCACAGGGAGTAGGGTTCTTGCCTTACATGTGGCTGACCTGGATTCAATCCCTGGCACCACATATGGTCCCCCTGTGCCCTGCCAGGGAGTAATTCCTAGTCCCAGAGTCAGGAGCAAGCCCTGAGCACTGCCAAGTGTGGCCCCACTGCTCCCTCATCCTTCCCTCAAATAGAAGAATTAAATAAACAAGATTAAATAATCTGTTTGGAGAAAGAGAGAGAAGTGAGGCTCACTTCCCCACTAAGAACCACCTTGCACACTCAAAGTCACCACACCCTCATCTTCACACTGGTCCAAGCATGGCGGGTCCACAGGCCCAAACCAGCAGGTCCATGCTCTTAGCCCCATGCTGCGCGCATGTACAGAGAACAAGGAATGAGAGTGGCCCAGCAATCAGAGTGCCCAACTCTTAAGGGCTCACCACTCTTGCCCAACAGTCTCCACCCATTATCTCTAATACCTCTCCCAAGAGCTTCCATCCTTTTTATTTCCTCAACAATGGAAGGAGGCCTGACTAGGCGCAGCTGGGCATGAGGCCACTCGGGAGAAGCTGAAGACAGGCAAGAAGGAGTCTCCTGGATTCTTACTTCTCCCAGATCCAGCTCTCATCCTTCTGCAAAGGGAAGTGATAAACCTACACATACAGCTAAGAAACTCAAGAAGCCTTTTTGAGCTGAGTGCCTGGAGCACCACCATTTAGTGTGTGGTTTAGGGTCAAAGGAGATCTTGGTTAAAAATCCAACATCTCCAGGGATAATGGGGTCAAAATCAGGGGGATTTAGCCTTTCTGGGCCACTACCGCCAGCCGCACCCACAGCCCAGTCTCCCCAGCAATGCCTGCACTGAATGGCTTCTTCTTTTGAGGTGGGCAGGTGGCGGGGGAGGGGGTCACACCTGGATATGCTCAGGGGTTACTCCTGGTTCTGCACTCAGGAATTACTCCTGGCAGTGTTCAGGGGACCATATGGGATGCCGGGGGATCAAACCCAGGTCGGCTACATGCAAGGGAAAGGTACAAAGTGTCTTCTTGAATACCTTCTGGAATGAAAAACTCCCTGATGACTCAAGAAACACATAGAAAAACTCTAACTGTAGGGAACTACACTGTAGTCTGTGGGGCAGATTGGTCCACTTCCTGCCAGGATGCCAGCTCTCACTCAGAGCCCCAAAAAGTACACCCCAGCTCCTTGAGAGCCTTCAGAGACAGGAAGTCAGCAACCATGGACCAAGGCTCTTCCCTTGACTCAAATACCTCAATTCTTTTTGAGCAGTTTTCTACTTGGACCTACCTGGGTCTCTGACCCTAAGCCAGAGGCCTGGATTCAACATGGCAGCCAGATGAAGATATAGGGCAAAACACACCAAAACCCTTCCACCCATGGTCTCTGCCTGGGCCACAGCACAGGACATCACAACAGAACCAAAAGCCAGCCCCTAGCTGACCTCAGGCACTCAGTGCATCACCTTAGAAATAGAACAAGATGGGATGGAGCAATAGAACTGCCTGTTGGGTATTTTGCCTTGCACACAGCCAACCTAGGTTAGATTCCTAGCACCCCCATATGGGTTCCAATATGCGGTGATCACCAGGAGTGATCGCTGAGTGCAGAGCCAGGAATAATCTCTGAGCATTGCATGATGTGGCACAAAAACAAAATAAAGAAGAGGAAAGAGAAAGAGAAAGAAAGAAAGAAAGAAAGAAAGAAAGAAAAGAAAGAAAGAAAGAAAGAAAGAAAGAAAGAAAGAAAGAAAGAAAGAAGAAAGAAAGAAAGAAAGAAAGAAAGAAAGAAAGAAAGAAAGAAAGAAAGAAAGAAAGAAAGAAAGAAAGAAAGAAAGAAAGAAAGAAAGAAAGAAAGAAAAGAAAGAAAGAAAGAAGAAGAAAAAGAAAGAAAGAAAGAAAGAAAATGAGAGAAAGAGAGAGAGAGAGAAAGAGAGAGACAGAGAGAGAAAGAAAGAAAGAGAGAGAAAGAAAGAAAGAGGAGAGAGAAAGGAAAGAAAGAAAGAAAGAAAGAAAGAAAGAAAGAAAGAAAGAAAGAAAGAAAGAAAGAAAAGAAAGAAAGAAAGAAAGAAAGAAAGAAAGAAAGAAAGAAAGAAAAGAAAGAAAGAGAGAAAGAAAGAAAGAAAGAAAAGAAAAAGAGAGAAAGAGAGAGAGAGAGAAAGAAGAGAGAGAAGAGAGAAAGAAAGAAAGAGAGAGAAAGAAAGAAAGAAAGAAAGAAAGAAAGAAAGAAAGAAAGAAAGAAAGAAAGAAAGAAAGAAAGAAAGAAAGAAAGAAAGAAAGAAAGAAAGAAAGAAAGAAAAGAAAGAAAGAAAGAGAAGAAGAGAGCCAGAGTACTGGGTTCAAATCTTGACTATTTCTTATTTGCTCTATGAACTTGGTCAACGCATCTCAGCTTTTTCATTTATGAAGTGAGAGTACAAAACCCACTTGCTTCAAACAGCTATTCTAAAGAGATGGATACATATATATACACATAATTTGCATACTATAATATCACTAGATCACTAATCATCCCTTTGTTCTTCAATTTCCTCCATCCATCTATCCATCCATCCATCTCTCCATCTCTCCATCTATCCATCTATCTCTATCTATCTATCTATCACCTATCTATCTATCTATCTATCTATCTATCTGCCTGTCTGTCTGTCTGTCTGTCTGTCATCTATCTCTCCTCTTACACATTGTGGCTTGCCCTACAGACATTTGGGGATTATCACACAAATCCTTTTGTGTACACTCAATGTTCATATCTAGTCTGGTGTTACCATTTTCCACAATTAGTAGAACACAGGTATTTATTTATATCCCACTAATGTATGCAGTCATTCTATATCTGCCCTTTACCTTCCTTTACCTTCTGACTAATTTCACTCAGTTTGATAATCTCCATGTTCATCTATTTGCAGATAAATTTCATGACTTTGTTTTTTTTTCTGACAGCTGCATAACATTCCATTGCGTAGATGTAGCATAGTTTCTTTAACCAGTCTTCTGTTCTCAGGCATTCAGGTTGTTTCCAGATTCTGGCTATTGTGAATAGTGCTGCGATGAATATAGAAGTAGCACCCTCATTTTATACTTAAGAATTTCAAGGTTATGCCAGAGAAATAGTATAATAGGTAAAGTCGTATAGTAGGTAATACAGTTGCCTTACACTTGGTTGACCTGGGTTTGATCCCAGGCACTGATTATGGCCCCTCAATCCCTACCAGGAGTGGTCCCAGAGCACAGAGCCAAGAGTAAGCTCCAAACATGGCCAGGAATGGTCCAAAAAAACAAAAACAAAAATCTAAGATTTGGTGATGGGGTCTAGGGAGATAGTTCAAATGACTGGATCACATGTTTTGCAAGAGGTAGGCCTGGGTTCTATTTCTGACACAGCATGGTTCCCCTGAGTACTACTGAGAGAGACTCCTGAACCCTATGCCAGGAGTAACTTCTGATTACCAGTAGGTGTGTCTCTAAAACTAAAACAAAATCAAAACCAAAGCCAAACTTCACTATGGTTAGTAGTAGGAAATCACTTGTATCACTTGTCTTCCCTGTTGTTCATCGATTTTCTTGAAGGGGTGCCAGTAACATCTCCATCCATGCCTGTCACGTGCTAGTATAGCCCAAGGGTTATGCTCCAGGAACATATACTCCGGGAACACGAGGAGCCTCAAACCATTTGTTCAGGTGATGGGAGTAAGGTCTATTATTGTTACTGTTTTTGGCATATCGAATACGCACGGGTAACTTGCGAGACTTGGGTAAAATAGGAAATAATCAGACTTAAAAGACTTTATCATCACCATTCCATTATATGGGCTGTAATGGTCAATATAATTAGTGCTGGCTAAGGAAGCAGGCATGGGGAGGGGGTGGGGTGGGAAATGAGTATCTCTGGTTGTGGTGGGGCATACTGGTGGTGGGATTGGTGTTGAACAATGAATCTTTCTAAGAACTGTATTGTGAAAAACTTTGTATTTCGTATATCATGGTGTTTAAATAAAGTTTTTAAAAAATTCTATAATTCCACATCATCCTTCCCCTCCCTATTTCATCCTGAAGGGTACCACATCCTTGCACCTTGGATGGAACTGCCAAGAAAAAGTCCCTTTGCCCACCACTGGGATCTGGTCAGTACATGCTCTCTCTTTTGTATTGAAGGGGAGGGACTGTGAGAGAGGCCAGTGACCTGGCTTCTGGGCCTGCCTGATCTGCAGCAGATCCCCAGTCTTCCCTGAGACATAACTGCAGGACAGACAAGTGAGCTCTGCTTTCCTTCCAGCTCAATACTTAGAAAGTTTAGGGTCTGGGTTGCCTATAATCTTCCGACATTGTTGGGGGGAATTTCCTGAAGATACCATAATTCACAACAGCTAGCCAACCCCTAGTCTATCATGATTTATGTCCTTTACCCCAATCATTTACTTTGGAATCAGGCAAATAATGAGTCTGTACATTTTAATGTAGGTTCATACTTTCACACTCTCGTGGTCCAATTTTCTTTCTCACAAAGAAACGATGCGTGTCTCTCAGAACAGACAAGCAGCACAGACAAGAAGTAACCTTCAGAAAGAGAAAGAGATAGAGAGAAAGGGAAAGAAATAAAGAATCTGCCATGGAGGCAGGCTAGGGGAGTGGGGGAGGGAATCGGTGATGTTGGTGGTGGGAAATGGGCACTGGTGGAGGGATGGGTGCTGGAACATTGTATGACCAAAACCTGTTGGGGAACGCCGCGGGGTCCCCGACAGTGTCAAGACAGAGGTTCTCTTCTACCTCCAAGGACGCCGGGAGAACAGATGAAAACTCACGAGTCCAGTGCAGTTCCAAAAAGGCTTTTAATAGTACAAAAGCTCTTCCACAGCACTCCAATATAATGAACAAACTCTAGCTCTTGTCCAAACTTAGACCATACAAGAGAGCCTAAGTCTCCCACCAAAGAGAGAGGATCTCACCCAAACTGAGTCCAGAAGGAGCAAAAGGCCAAAGAGCAAAAAGCCAAAAGCCAAAAGCCGCCAAGGCTGAGGAGCCAAAAACCACAGGAGCCAAAAGCCAAAAGCCAAAAGGCCCAAAAGGTAAAAAGTGAAGGGGCCTCAAGTCAGCCCCTTATATACACCAAAGTAATCCAATCGGGAGGGTCATGTCAACAAAGAACTCTAAACAGAGTGTAGTGCCACACCCTATTGCAGGTATAAACAAAGGTTATGCCAAGGTCTAATCCTTTCTACCAAGATTATCTCCTACGTAAAACACTAGAGAGAGGGGGCTGTATAAAGTAATACATCTTAACTTCATGAGCTTCATGTAATCTAGATGGTACCCACAAGGTTCTTCTTATTATTATCTGCACCAGCGTGATTCTGAGTATCTTGTTCTCGTGTACTGAATGGGTCACACTCCCCTGCTTAGCGCAAACTAGTATGATCCTTCCTATAGTCTCAAGCGTAGCCAGGGTGGTAGTCTCCTGGTAAATTCTAACTGTCCCACATTGGGTGCAGTGGGTATAAAGAGGAGCTGTGCCCAATCTAGAAAACATAGAAGTCTTAGTAGATGTATAAGTCAGAAGTTATTCAATCAAGGTGACTTCTGTAACTGCCACACCCTCTAGCAGTGTTTACATAGAAGAGAGGTCTCATTAGAATGAACCTTGGCTTAAATAAGATTAAGCTGGGAGTGGGCAAAACAACAAAACTCCCAGGTTAGCTAAACCTGTCCTCCAACAGAAACCCAAATATGAACATCTTATGAACATCTTTGTAATTGTGTAAAGTACACATAAAGATGTATAAAGTAATACCATCTCATGGTGGTATAATAAAATACTTTTAAAAAAAGAAGCAATCTTCCAACTTCAAGTCTAGTGATTCTCCACCACGACTCGGTCCTCCTCGGAAGGGAAGGTGCCACAGAGACTGGCACACATCCAAAACAGCAAGAACAACCGGTGCTGGCGTGGATGTGGGGGAAAAGGGACTCATCCACTGTTGGTGGGAGTGCCGACTGGTCCAGCCCCTTTTGGAAAACAATATGGGCATTCCTCCAAAAAACTAGATATTGAGCTCCCATTTGATCCAGCAATAGCACTCCTGGGAATATACCCTAGAGACTGAAAAACACATAGCAGAAACACTATCTGTACTTCTTTATTCATCTCTGCGCCTATTCACTATAGCTAGAATCTGGAAACAACCTAAATGCCCGAGAACAGAGGACTGGCTAAAGAAACTGTGGTTCATCTACACTATGGAATACTATGCAGCTGTCAGAAAAGATGAAATTAACCTGCAAATGGATGGACATGGAGACTATCATGCTGAGTGAAATTAGTCAGAAGGAAAAGGACAGATATAGAATGACTGCATTCATTAATAGGATATAAATAGATAGCAGTGTTTTACTAAGTGTGGGAAATGGTAATGGCAGATTAAAACTCACCATTGATATACACAAAGAGACTTAAGTGATAAACTCTAAATATCTGCAGGGCTAGCCACAATGTGTAAAAGAAGAGGGAAAGAGATGTAGAGAAAGAGAGAGAGAAAGAGAGGAAACAGGGCTACCTGCTATTGAGGCAGCCTGGGGGTGGGCGGGGGGGGTGGGGGTATATTGGTGGTGGAAATGGGTCACTGGTGGAGGGGATGGGTGCTGGAATATTGTATTACCAGAGAACCAATTATGAACTCATTTGTAACTGTGTGTCTCACAGTGGTAAAAAGAAAAAAAAA
>JAJIBD010013743.1:0-22522 GCA_021461705.1 Cryptotis parvus
AAGGCAAACGCC
Source organism: Cryptotis parvus (assembly GCA_021461705.1). Taxonomy (NCBI): domain Eukaryota; kingdom Metazoa; phylum Chordata; class Mammalia; order Eulipotyphla; family Soricidae; genus Cryptotis; species Cryptotis parvus. The sequence continues at coordinate 13 of JAJIBD010013743.1, forward strand.
CTACCCGCTGGGCTATCGCCCGCCCCTGTTCCTGTTTTATTTATATTTTACTTATATATGAATTTTCTGAGCACAGGTACATTGTCTTATTTACCATTGTGGCTCCAGTGACTGGCACATAGTAAGCGCTCCATAAATATTTTATCAGTGAATGAATTCTGCTAATAACTGCTTTATGCAAACAGTCCATGTAAAGCAATTTTCTGCTTCTAATTCCTGGAGAGTGCCTTGATTAGATGTGAACCATATGTGTGAGTTAATGTAAGAATTTATCACAAGGGGCCAGAGTTCAGCAGGTAGGGTGTTGAAGGATGATAGTAAAGCGGGAGGGTGTTTACCTTGCACATGGCTGACCCAGGTTCAATCCCCTGGCATCTCATATGGTCCCTCAAGCACTGCCAGGAGCAACTCCTGAGTGCAGAGTCAGGAGTAGCCCCTGAGCATTGCTGGGTGTGATGATCCAAAAAAGCCAAATATATATATGTATTGAAAAGCCGATCTCTCCCTGTTACGATTCATCAGTAAATGCACAAGATGAGAACCTACTACTGAGAGCATACTACCCACACGGCAGAGCCTGGCAAGCTATCCTGTTATATTTGATATGCCAACAACCAGTAACAATTATAGACCTCATTCCTATGACCTGAAGGAATGTTTTGTGGCTATTCATGTTCCTGGAGCCAGCAGATGCCCTTGGGCTACACTAGCTCATGACAGGTCGTATTACTGGTGTCCGCTTGAGCAAATCGATGAACAATGGGAAGACAAGTGATATATGTATGTATGTATATATATGCATATATATGTTTGTGTATATATACATATATATGTATTTATATATTATATATGATATAGATAAATTACAGGTACGTGTGTATATTATATAAACATGTGTATATATGCATGTATATAATTTATCTCATAAAATCAGTTCAGTTTATGAAAAATTTGTGTCATAGCTGCAAACCCTTTGATACCTCTTTTCGTATTTTCTTCCTAGGTACAGGATTTGATGGAGATCAGTGCCTTGGAGTTCAACTTCTAGAGCTAGGGGAGAAAGAAAAAACAAATTTTGCATGGTGATCCTCTTCCTCTTTCAAGAAAATCCTACCTCGTCTGGGTTGGATTTTCAGCTGAAGGTAAGATAAGTTCATTTGTTTATGTTAAAGGCGTTGTTTATGTTTATGTTTGTTTTTTGAGCCATACCTCCCTGTGCTCAGGACTTATCCTGGCTTGGTGCTCATGAATTACCCCCTGGCAAGCTTGAGGGACCATCTGGGATGCTGGGGTTGAACTAGTTAGTTAGGCCACGTGCAAGGCAGGCTCCCTTTCTGCTGTACTATTGCTTCCACAAAAGACATTTTTTAAAGAAGAAAATTGTTTTTATTTGTAATTGTTTTTGAGGGGCCCACCTTCCTCACAATGCTCCCGGGGCCATGGGGCTATACCTGGACGGTTTTGGATGCCATGCAACACTGGGAATAGAACTCAGGACATTCTGTATATCAGCCGTCCTGTGTTTCAACAAACTGAGCTGAATATTTGCTCCTTTGGTGAATTTGCCTTTTGTCAAGACTTCCTGGGTGGTGCTCAGGAACCTTGGTGTCTTCACCAACCTTTTTTGGGGAGAGGGGGCCCATTCTTGGTAGTGCTCAGGGCTTACTCCTGACTCTTTGCTGAGTGGTCACTCCTGGTAGTGCTTAGGAGTGCTTATGGGAATGCTAAGGATCGAACCTGGGTTGGCTGCGTGCAAGACAAACAATGCCTGCTGCACTGTCCCATTCACTAGCCATTTCCAGCCAACCCGATGATCAGGTGCTGCATAAGATAGGGTTTACGGGGGGCTGCAAGCATCTCAGGCCACACCTAGCAGGGGCTCAGGGGCTTCCAAGGATGCTCCTGTCAGTGCTTGGGGACCTTGTTATACCGGTCCTAACTACTGTACTGCATCCTGGTCCCTTAAGTTTTCCTATTTTCCTAATTTTATTTTGATTATTATTTTTATTTTGGGCTTTTTGGGTCACATCTGGCAATGCTCAGGGATTACTCCTGGCTCTGCACTCAGGAATTACTTCCTGGCGGTGCGCGGGGGACCATATGGGATGCTGGGATCCAACCCAGATCGGCCGCATATAAGCAAATGCCCTCCCCACTGAACTGTCGCTCTGACCCCCCCACCCTTTACTTTCTTAAAGATAAACTATCTGTATTTTATGTTTAATTTATTTTTCTTTTAATTCATTGGTAGAAATGGAAACAAAGGCAAGGAAGCCAGTATTTCATGTATAATATCTCTTGAGAATTTGGAGTAGAGAATTTCAAAGTGTTACCCCCTTTCTTTTTTCTGAAGGTTAATAATATTAGATATTATAAAGGTATAATTGGTAAAATGTAGGCGTTTTCAAGCAGATTCTACACAAAATGTCAGGAGTTTTCTGTTGCCACACTACTACTCACTGCTCCAAGCATTAAGGGCTGGGAATGTGGTTCAGCAGTAGATCACATGATTACAAGTGTGAGGCTGGGGACGGGTTCAATCCTTGGCAGTCCCTAACCCCCTGTCCCATGTACTATCTCTCTGCGCCTAGAAGTACCATATTTTAAGGCACCTATATACCCTGCCTCCTGGGTTAAAAATTTCTATCAGGAGATTTCTTCTCTTCAGTCACATGTGACTGCTGAGTAGGTAAAATGTTACTAATTTGACCAAGATGTGTTGTAAGAATAAAATACTCAATTTTGAAGACTTTGATTTTAAAAAAGAAAATCAAATTTTAAACTTTGATTACATATTAAAATGGTAATATTTTGTATATAGATTTAAGACAATATCTTCTAAAATTTTCCCCCTTTTTATGTGAAACTAGGAAATTAAAAATTATATTTGTAGGGGACAAGAGAGATAGCTAGTACAGCAAGTCACTTGTACAGCAAGTCACTTGTACAGCAAGTCACTAGTACAGCAAGTCACTTGCTTGCACGTGGCTGACCTTAGGTTTGATCCCTGGCTCCTCGTATGGTCCCCTGTGCCAATCGGGAGTGAGCCCTGAGCACAGGCTGGGTGAACCCAAAACACAAAAACCAAAAATTACATGCTTTTCTTAGGAAATGTTGTTTGTAGACTTCTTTACTTGTGGCAGTTGACTTGGTAGACACTACGGAGTACAATATTTTTGTTTTTGTTTTTGGGTCACACCTGACAATTTACAGGAGTTTCTCTGAGATCACTCCTGATGGGGCTTGGTGGACCATATGGGATGCCGGGATTGAGTATAGTCAACTGGGCAAACACACTGCCTTCTGTACTTTCTCTCTGGCTCTAGGAGTGCCATATTTTAAGGCACCTATTTACCCTTCTCCTGGGTTAAAATTTGGTATAGAAGATTTGTTCTCTTCACTTATATTGTAGAAACTCCATTTTTTTTTTAAACAGCAGTGATTTATGAATGGTTTTTTTTTTTTTTTTTTTGCTTTTTGGGTCACACCCGGCAATGCTCAGGGGTTACTCCTGGCTCTGTACTCAGGAATTACTCCTGGCAGTGCTCGGGGACCATATGGGATGCCTGGGATCGAACCCAGGCCGGCATGGGCCGGCCACATGCAAGGCAACGCCCTACCCGCTGGGCTATCGCCTCCAGCCCCTATGAATGTTTTCTTTTGGAATATTGCTAACCTTTGGTTTTAATGATGGGGCATTAATAATTCCCGCTTGTATAGCTTTATTTTTTCCCAGTTGCTAGTTAGACCAAGACTCTGAGGAAACTCCTGTTTGTGGAGTAGAGATGTGCGAAGTCACAAGATAAGTGGGATAATCAGGGAATTTGCAATGTGCTTCGGAGATGGGGACAGAGTAGGTGGGAAATAGGGCTTCGCTTCCTGGTCTTATAAGAATGACTTATAAGAGCGAGGTTGACAGTGTAAAGAGCTGGAATGCATGCTTTGCAAACTGGAGCGCTGCCAGGTGCTTTTTTGTTGGTGGTGGTGAATAGATACCCTGTGATGTGGATTCAGAGGGCATTGTTCGAATGCTTATCAGAGGGCTTGGTAATACATGGACACCTGTATGTAATACAGGAGAACGCTGCAAAGGAAAATCTGATCACTGCTGGGTGGTTGGTATCCATAACAATCCCCAGCAGTTAAATTTCGTGGTCCTGTAAACATCAGCAGAAGCAGTCGCCTCTGGAGTAATCTTTCTTCCCACACCCTCCACCACAGCTCCCCACCGCCCCAAAATCAAAGAAATTACCTAGGAGTTAGGGACAAGACAGAAACAAGGCCAAGAAGGAAAAAAGGATATTTAACACAGATTTTTCTATATCTGTATTTTGCCATAGGTTCTGGTCAGTGTTTCCAAATTCTCTGAACTGGAAGGCTTAAGTAGTGGGGTAATTTGGTTTTGGTTTTGTTCAAACTGAAATTGGCTTTAAATATTACCATTATATTCCAGCAGGTGGCATAGTTTTCACAGAAACTCGTCCCATTCCCCCTCCCCCTTAATTTGTGTACACTTCATTTATAACAACATGCAATATTTTTTCTTTAGTTCTGTGTGATTAATGCATCTTGTAGGAATAATTCAGAATCATTTCGCTTTTTCCCTTTTGAATTGAAAGTTGAGTCATTGTCGTGTAAACTAGGGGTGGGGTGGGGATTGGAGAGCACCTGGCAGTGCTCAGGAGTCCCAGTCCACTCCTTGTAGTGCCGGAATCAAACCCGGTGTCTTGCACATGAAGGGCTTTTGCTCCCTCTGGAGCCGCACCCCGAGCTCCATCAGTATGTATTTTTGAAATGGTGCTTCCTTAACAGATGTGTAGCTATGTTTTAAAGTGATTTTTTTTTGTTGTTGTTGGTGGTGTATAGGTACCCCCTGTTATGTGGATTCAGAGGGCATTGTTCGCATGCTTAACAGAGGGCTTGGTAATACATGGACACCTGTATGTAATACAAGAGAGCACTGCAAAGGAAAATCTGATCACTATTGGGTGGTTGGTATCCATGAAAATCCCCAACAGCTAAGGTGAGAAATTCTTGACATCTACTCTATAAAGGTTTTGAAGATTAATTATATTCCCTTTATTTTGTGTATGTGTGTGGAGAGGGATTGCTTTGGTTCATTTTGTTTACTGATTTATTTGTGTCATTCTGAGATTTTCAACTAGTAAGTTACAACTAACAGAACAAAATAGAAATTAAATTTAGTAATATTACTGTAACATTTTTTCAGTCAATAGGGTGGCAATTTTTGCCTTAATATGGCATTTCATCTTTTATTAGCTCTTCCTGTTTTAAACTCTGATTTAGAATTTAAACTATATGTAGTTTAACAGCCTTTTGTGATCTTTAGCCTGATGTAAGGGACAGGGGCGAAAAGATGCTTATTAGCTAATGGTAGATATAAAATTCTATATTAAAGCTCTTCCTCTTTGACACTTCATTTTTTTGAATTAAGTAATATTTATTCATAAGTTTATAGACATTTGGGTTACTTGCTATTTGGTGAAACAAAATGATAGATAGTACAGTGGGTAGGGCGTTTGCCTTGCACATGACTGACCCGGGTTTGATTCCTGGCATCCTTAGCACCATCAGGAGTAATTTCTGAGTGCAGAAACAGGAATAACCCCTGAGCATCACCAGGAATGACCCAAAAGCCAGGGAAAAAAAAAGGTTTTTTTGTTTGTCTTAAAGATTCATGTATAGTTTTATGTGATCAATGTAATTTTCTTACATTGATCACATACCAAGGAGTGGAATGTCTGGGACATATAATAAATTTATACTTAACTTTTTTTTTTTAAATTTTAGTACTGTATTTACAGTTATTCATAGGTGACTTTTATTTTTAATTTTATTATGTCACCATGAGATAGACAATTACAATGCTGTTCATGATTGGGATTGGGTTTCAGTCATAGTGTTCCAGCAGCCATCGCTCTACCAGTGCACATTTCCTAACACCAGTGTCCCCAGTTTCCCTCCCCTGCTCCACTTCTGCCTGCCTCTATGGCAGGGATTTCTCTCTCTCTCTCTCTCTCTCTCTCTCTCTCTCTCTCTCTCTCTCTCTCTCACTCATCACTCATCACTCGCTCTTGTTCTCTCTTCTGGTTTGCAATACATACACTGAGAGATTATCATGCCTATCCCTTTATCTACTTTTAATACTCAGTTCTAGTTTATCATTACCATTTCCAACTATTATTGTCTGACAGATCCTTTCTCTATCTTACCTGACTTCTGTCTTCCACACACTTGTGGTAGATTTCAACCCTTGACATGTCCTCCAGGGCTGTGTAATAAGTCTCGTATTATTATTTTTATATCCATAGGTGAATTTTAAACAGTGTTCTAGCACCAGTCCCACCACCAGTGTGTTGTTGTTGTTGTTGTTGTTGTTGTTGTTTTTATTTTTTGGTCATACCCAGCAATGCTCAGGGGTTTCTTTTTGACTCTTCACTCAAGAATTAGTCCTGGCTGTGCTTAAGGGACCATATGCGATGCTGGGGATCGAACCCAAGTAGGCCATGCGCAAGGCAAATGCCCTACATGCTGTGCTGTCGCCTCCAGCCCCCCAACCCCCTCATATTTTTGTTCTTAATGCTTGTAGGGGAGAATCTTTTAGAAAGTATTACAGGTACTTTGTGAACAGAAAGGTCTCTGCTTTTGTGGAAATTAGATTCTTCTTAGAAGAACAAATACCAAAAAATAAGTAATATTAAGACTTGAGTTAAATACAGCTAATTAATTTGGGCAGATTTATAATGTAGAACAATAACAGTCATGTTGGTGGTTGGTCATGAAAGACTCTTAATTGAAGTAGTATTTAAAAATAAGAATCCAGAGGTTAAACTACTATGGAAGTATGAAGTAAAAGCTGTAATTGCAAAGTAGTCAGCATGTACCAAGTTGAAGAGGTCAGAAACAACTTGGTGTGTTTCATGAATTGAAAGTATTTAAACTACAAGCAGCAGGAGGGGGGTGTAAGTCCAAGATGTTATCAGAAAGTTGTACACAGACTGTTGAGAGTCATGATAAAGAAGAAACCTCATTCAAAAGTTCTTTTTCTTGGGGGGGTCACACCCAGCGATGCTCAGGGGTTACTCCTGGCTCTTCGCTTAGGAATTACTCCTGGCTCTTCGTTCAGGAATTAGTCCTGGCGGTGCTCAGGGGACTCTATAGGATGCCGGGGATTGAACACTGGTTGGCTGCGTGCAAGGCAATTGCCCTACCTGCTGTGCTATCGCTCTGGCCCAGAAGTCTATGTTGTTAGATACTTATATGGCCACCTCAGCCTTTTTTGAAGAGTTGTTTGCATGGAGAATTGTCTTCCAGTCTTTGACTTTGAGTCTGTGTTGTGTTTCTTGTAGGCAGCAGAATGTTGCATTCAGTTTTTTGATCCATTTTGCCATTCCATGTCTCTTAATTGGTGCATTTAGGCCATTGACTTTGAGAGAGATTATTGTCATAGGATTTTGTGGCATCTTTTTTAATAAGTTTGTTGCGCTTTTAGGGTTTGTGTAGCTCCTTTAGTCTTTTTTTTTTTAAGTTGGTTTTGAGTCTGTGATGTTCTTGAGCTGTTGCTTATCTATGAAGTTGTGTATCTTTCCTTCAAATCTGAATGTGAGTCTGGCCTTTCACTAAGAAATCTTAGTGAGGTCTTCATTTCGTTGAGTCTTTTCAAAATATTCCACCATTTTCTTTGGGCCTGAAGTGTTTCCTCTGAAAAATCTGCTGTAAATCTTAGGGATTTTCCTTTGTATGTGATTTCCTTCTTTGATCTTGCTGCTTTCAGTGTTCTATTTCTATCTATGGTTCTTGTCATTTTGACTCGGGTATGTCTTGGAGTATACTTATTTGGGTTTCTTTTAGCTGGTACACTCGGGCCTCCTGAATTTGGGAGCAAGCGCTCTTTAGTTCCAGGAACTTCTCAGTGATTGCTTTGATAGTTGCTTCTTCATCAGGATTTTCTTCCTGTCTCTCTTCCTCCTTTGGGACACCAATGATCCTTATGTTTTTCATTTGTATCACTTGTCTTCCCGTTTTTCATCGATTTGCTTGAGCAGGCACCAGTAATATCTCCATACGACCTGTCATGAGCTAGTGTAGCCCAAGGGCATCTTCTTGCTCCAGGAACATGAATAGCCACAAACCATTCCTTCAGGTCATAGGAATGACGCTCTATAATTGTTACTGGTTGTTGGCATATAAAATATAACAGGATAGCTTGCCAGGCTCTGCCATGTGGGTGGTACACTCTCAGTAGTAGGCTCTCATCTCGTGCATTTACTTATGAACCGCAACAGGGAGAGATCGGCTTTTCAATACATATATAGATACATTTTTTTTTTTTTTTGATCACACCCAGCAATGCTCAGGGGTTACTCCTGACTCTGCACTCAAGAGTCACCTCAGGGAAGATGTCTCTTGCCCACCGCAGGGCTGTGCCAGCTGGCCTCCTGCCCTGCTGTCCCTGAGACTGGGCACCTGCAGAAACCCTTGTTTTTGCTTTTTTTTTTTTTTTTTGGGTCACACCCGGCAATGTTCAGGGGTTATTCCTGGCTCTGTACTCAGGAATTACTCCTGGCAGTGTTCGGGACCATATGGGATGCTGGGAATCGAACCCAGGTTGGCCGCATACAAGGCAAACGCCCGACCCACTATGCTGTTGCTCCGCCCCACAGTGATCCTTAAGTTATTCCTTTTGGCTTCATATCGGTTATCTCTTGATGTCTGTTTATTTACTGTGACTTTTCCATCTTCTGCTGTTGCCTAGAGAGTCTCTGCACCTCATCTTGAAGCTCACTGATTCTGTCCTCAGTGGCTATTACTCTGCTGCGAAGGCCTTCCAGTGAGGTTTTTTTTTTTTCACCCACCACATTTTTAATATATGTTATTTCTGCTTGCATTCTCGTTTCCATTTTCTTCACTTCTGCTTTCATGTCCTCATACATTTTATTGGCTCTGTGTTCCATTGCTTCCTTGAGCTCCTTATGCATCCTTAACAGCTCCCTTCGAAATTCCTTATCGGATAGGTTATGCAGCTCATTATTATTGCTTGTCTTATCTTGGCAAGCAGCTTCGCTCATTGAGCTTGATGGGATTCTGCGTTGCTTTACCATTATGACTGTTACAGGTTGCAACTTGTGTGTTCGTGTGTGGCTGGGCAGTACAGTGGGGTTTGTCGATGGCTGTTCACAGAGTTTTGTGGAGGTGGGGAGTATTGTGGCTAATGTACCCCAGTACTTCTATATAGATATACTAACACTAACTACTTCCCAAGGACACTAGTGCGCCAGTGTGGTTTTGAGTTCTGGGGTGTGAAACCTGCAAGAGTCTGACCCCCCTTGTGTGCTGGCCCCGGGTTGGCGGTAGGTATGGGCAGACGGGAGTCGGATGCACCTGGGGTAGAGCTGGCGAAATCAGGAGCAGATTGGTGCGGGGGAGTGGGTTGGGCCCGATGGTGGAACTTGGGTGTTCCAGGTCGCCAGGGTCCTTTGTCCTCTCCCCGTGCCTCGGGGTTGGCAGTGGGTATGGGCAGAGGGGTGTCATTCAAGAGCTTTATTCAGGAGAATGTTCATTGGCCAGACTAAGACTGGACGTAGGGAAAACATTTACATTCAGGACATTTATTCTGGGAATGTTAGAAATGTGGGGCTATTGGTTTTTGTTGTCACAATAATTGGACTTTTTGAACATTTAGAACCAGGGATGAGGGGTGTTTGACATTTTGTGTGTGTGATCCTGCTCAGCTAGATTATCTTTCCTCAGATGTAATTAGTCCCTCTACTGAGAAGCTCTGAGGAGGATTTGCAGTCATCTATTTGAACTATAATTATGACTGGAACTAGTGTGGAGGCAGTAAAAATGAAGAGAAGCAGATTCAAGATCGAAACAGTAGGATTTGCCAGTAGATTGCGGATTGGGACTGAATTTAGAAGAACCAGTGACATCCTTGTTTCTAGTTAAAGCAACTGGATAGATTATCAACTGTCATTTGCTGCACACTTTAGAAATAACTGCACTGTTCATTTATAGAAATGAAGAAATGAAAGCAAGTTCTCTTAGGTGTGTTAACTTTGAAATGCCTGCCAAATATCCAAATGGGAATATCAAGAAGATACTGGGATAAAGGCTTCCAAATCAGACATTTTGGCTGAAATTTGGGACCCGCTAAGATAATAGACCAGTGGTTTTCAATTTTCTTGTACTTATGGAATAATGAAAATAGAAGTATTTCATAGAGCTGGAGTGTTAGTACAGCAGGTAGGGCACTTGCCGTGCACACAGCTGACCTTGTTCAGTCTCCAGCATTTTGCATGGTCCCCTGATCACTGCCCGGGGTGTCCTGGAGTGTAGAGCCAGGAGTAATAGTGGAGTTGATTTGATAGAAGTTAACATTGAAAGAAGTTAACATTTTTTCCTTAAGGACTGGCTTTGGAGAATTGAAGTAACTGCAGGGCATCTCAAGCAGTAGTCATTGAAATGCTGAAATGTATTGAAATCTATTAATAAGTATGTTAGTATATGTTTATATTATTATATGAGAAATTATTTCAGTGTTTTCTCACTTTCCCTAGCTTTATTTTGGAAGAATAAATAGTTTTGAAAGACTGGAAACTAAATTTCTTGATATAGTTGATTATACTTTTCCAGCTTTTTTTTTTCCCTAATGATACAAGGAAGTTCAAGAAGAAAATTCTCTGACCATTTTTAGAACTTTGCAACTGTAAGACTTCCCTTTTTTTCTTTTCATTCTTGCTACAAGAATTTTGTTCTGATGTGTGTTTAAATCGCTAGTACTTTTGTTTTGGTCACATTATTTGCTCTCAGTGTGACAAAGCCCTGTAGCTCTGGAAAGGTGGTGTGTGTGGCAGTTCTAGGGTGGAAAGCTGGGAGGAAGCGTGACTCCTGCCGCTGTGCTCTGATTGACATGCTCACTGTGACCCTGGCCCTTACACTTAAGACTCTCTGTGCGTCTGTTTCCTCAACTAAAGCAGAGGGAACTGGTACCCTCTCTGAATAGCTGTGAAGATGAAGTGAGGTAATAAATACTTAGGTCATTATCATGGTTTCACCCTTATGATTATTCATTGAATATCAACTATTAATCATAACAATGACAATTTTCTTACCATCTTTACTTAAAAGCATTTAAGCTTGATTTTCAGGGTTAATGATACCTGTTCAATCTTTTCATTTAGAATGTATTTTCTAACCCAGATTCAGGAGTATCTGTGCCTTCTTTTTTTGTACAGGGAATTCACTTTACTAAAAATAAGCTTTTAGAAGTTCTTTTGAGTCAGTACAAAACACCTGCCTTTAATTATGATTGTGAATAAGTACTAGAAATGTAGAGGTATTTCTCCTTCCATCTGAAAGGAAATTGAGTTCAGCAGATACTATTTTTTAAAAATTTTTATTAAACTACCATGAGATACACAATTACAAAGATGTTCACAATTTGTTCTCTGTCATACAGTGTTCCAGCACCAGTGCCCCATTCCCACCTCTAATGTCCCCGCACTCCCTCCCACCCAACCCCAGCCTGCCCTATGACAGGCACCTTTTCTTTCTCTCTGTCTCTGCCTCTGTCTCTGTATTTCTCTTTCTTCTCATACACTTTGTGGCTTGCCCTACAGATATTTAAGGTTTATGATGTAATTCTATTTTTTTTTTTTCCTTTTTGGGCCACACCTGGCAATGCTCAGGGGTTACTCCTGGCTCTGCACTCAGGATTTACTCCTGGCGGTGCTCAGGGGACCATATGGGATGCCAGGAAATTGAACCTAGGTCCACCGCGTGCAAGGCAAACACCCTACCCGCTGTTCTATCACTCCAGCCCCTATGATGTAAGTCTTTATGTGTATATTCAATAGTAAGTTCTAGTGTGACATTATAATTCCCCATTCCCCATCAACCTCCCCAATGTGTTGGGGACTACAACTACAATGATCATTACGCAACTCACAATGATCATTACAGTGCGCACATGTGAAAGATCCTGGGAAAGACCTGGTCCTAACCTTCATTATTATCTAAGTCTGTCGCAGCCTCTTGTTAGTGCAGCTCTGGGTCTGGTCTGTCGCTTGTCTGGCTTGTGGAAGCTTCAGGCTCATAGCCACACCCACACCGATGTGGGGGGTGGAAGGATGGGTGGGGAGCCCGATCCCGCTCCAAATCCGCCGGTGCAGCCACCCCCTGTGTGTCTGCTAATCCTAGGAGCTATGTTGGACTTGGCCAGGGGTCGAGCTATTTACCGCCCTCTGATGCTCCACGTGGGCCAGGCAGCGCAGCTGTGGGTCTGGTCTGTCGCTTGTCCGCTTTGCTGCTCGTGGAAGCTCGCAGATACTGTTTTTAATAGTATCTGAAGATTTTTTTTCTTGTTCACTAATAGTTAATGCATGTTGGAAAATTCACTAATTTTTATGTGCTACATTTTCATTTGCTCTTTACTAACATCAGCCTGCCTTTTCTCTACAGTTTTCGTTTATTTGTTTGTTTATTTGTTTGTTTTGGTTTTGGGGCCACACTCATTTGTGTTTGAGGCTTCCTCCTGGTTCTATGCACAGGAATTACTCCTGGTGGGCTTGGGGAACCATATGTGGTGCCAGGGATTGAATCTGGGTTGGCTTCATGCAAGGCAAGTGCCTTACCCACTGTACTATCTCTGGCCACATCTCTCTATAATTTTTAAAAGCTCCTAAGAGTTATTTAGCATGCTTAAAATCATTTGTTATTTTGCTGTTGTTGCTTTTCACTGTATCACTGTCTTCCCATTCATCATCGATTTGCTCGAGCGGGCACCACTAACATCTCCATATGTCCTGACTCATGCTAGTATACTGAGCCCAAGGGCACCTGCTTGCTCCAGGAACATAAAGAGCCTCAATTATAGACCTCATTGGAATAAGGTCTATAATTGTACTGGTATTTGGCATTTGGCAAATATTTGTTGTGCTTCAGAAAGGTTCTTAAGGCTTGTGTCCTGGAAGAGATGACTCACAAAATCATTTTCTGCTCCTGAGGTTCTCTGAAAGGATTGGAGCAAGGTGCCCTGAACACAGAAGTATGTCTAGTGTAACGTAACAGAAGAAAAAAGCTCACTCTGGCTCAGGCTGAACTTTGGTCAGATTTTCTCCTGCTTGGTATTTTCTAGCTCTTGCTTTACTGTAATGAAACAAGTTTATGATTCATTTGAAAGAAAATTAAAGTAATTTTGTTTTCTTGATAAAGTGTGGTTTCCAAGAATTTCATTCATTGTAGGCAAAATTCACGGTTTTATTATTTACAGGAGTATAATTTTTTCTCTTCCATGAAAGGGATATTTAACAGAAAAAGGTCTTTCTGCTTCAGTTCTTTAAAGTTAAGATAAATGTGGATTGATGTTCTGCTTTGATTTACATGTGCCTTTCAAACAAAGTATTAAGGGTGTGTGTGTGGGGGTGGGGGAGGTGACTTGCCTTGCATGTAGCCCAGCCCTGGTTGTTTCCTGGCACTATATATAATCCCCACAAGCACTCCCAGGAGTGGCCCCTGAGCAGTGAGCCATGAGTAAAGTTTGAGCACAACTGTGTGGAGCCCCTCCCCACCCCCAAGTATTAATAAGATCCTGCTGGTCTCAGGGGTGAGTACCTTGCATGTGTAAGAAGAACCTGAGTTTGATCTCCAGCATTGGGAAGATCCTTAAAAAGTACTTAATAAAATTTTAATCAATTTTTCTTTGTGAGGGGCCAGAGCGATAGTCCAGCAGGTAGGGTGTTTGCCTTGTGTGCGGCTGGACCCGGGTTCAATCCCCGGCATCCCATATGGTCCCCTGAGCACCGTCAGGAATAATTCCTGAGTGCAGAACCAGGAGTTATCCCTGAGCAATGCCAGGAATGACCCAAAGAGCAAAAAAAAATTTTTTCTTTGTGATAATTATGTTTATTATGGTTAAAATGTTGGAGCTATAAAGTGCTTTTTACATGAAAGGGTGTAAATTACCTGATAAAAAATAGTAGAGGCAAGAATGTAGATCAGTGGTAGAGTGCCTACCAACAAGTGGTAGGGCAATTAAAATGGCATCCCATGTTACATCATGCATAAATCATTCTTCCAAAGGCTGGAGCAATCTAGTACAGTGGGTAGAGTGTTTGCCTTGCAAGCGGCTGACTCGGCTTTCATCCCCTGCCATCCTTTAGCCCCCGAGCCTTCCAGAAGTAATCCCTGAGTACAGGGATCCCAAATCAAACAAATAAATTGTTCTTCTAACACTACACCTACCCCCAGAGTGTCCACTTCCCGCCAGTGTTGTAAGGACCTCTCCCATTCAATCTTCCACTGCCCACAACAGGTAAGCTCAGTTCAGTCGACAGGAATCTACAGTTCGGACAACTTTGACAGTTTACTGTTCCCTTTCTAAGATTTTACTGCTGTTTTATATCCCACTGAGAGGAAGCCTTTTTTCGTTGTGGAGTTGGTGACAACTGCACTTGCATAGATGAATAAAGCTAAGCTTCAGAAGTTCCACAAAGTTGTAAGTCAGTGATAAATCCATTAAAAAATTTCTAGACTGTCTTTTTATTCCAGATATATAAATTAAAAAATTAACTATGAATAATTCTGCGCGAATACATTTTAAAGCTTTCTGAAACAGGAGCCGGAGACATGTACAGTGGGTAAGAGGCTTGCCTTGCTTATATGCTCCTAGCCCGGGGTAAGTCCCCTGCACCACATACGGTCCCTAAACTCCATCAGGAGAGCCTGGAGTCAGCCCTGGGCACTGCTGGGGATGGCCCAAACACCAAAACAAATACAACTTCCATGAAATGGTAAATCCCATAAATATACAATTTAGAAAGAGAATTTGAAAAAAACTAAGGGGCCACAGTACAGCGGGTAGGGTATTTTCCTTGCACGCGACTGACCCATGTTCAATCCCCCAGCATCCCATATGGCCCTTTGAGCACTGCCAAGAGTAATTTCTGAGGCAGAGCCAGGAGTAACCGCCGAGTACCAATGAGTGTGGCCCAGAAACAAAACAAAAAATTTAAGTAACCCTAACCCTAACCCTAACTTTTTGGGTCATACCCAGTGACACTCAGGGGTTACTCCTGGCTTTTTTTTTTTCTTTTTTGGGTCACATCTGGTGATACTCAGGGGTTACTCCTGGATTTGCACTCAGAACTCCACCCAGCAGAAGAGCTGATCACAAGCCCAGTTCATCAATAAATGCTGGATTTAGAGGTGACTACAAGAGTATGCCACCCGCACGGCAGAGCCTGGCAAGCCTCCCATGTTGTATTTGATATGCCAAATACCAGTAACAATTATAGACCTCATTCCCATGACCTGATGGAATGGTTTGAGGCTCTTTATTTCCTGGAGCAAGCAGGGGCCCTTGGGCTCTACTTGCATGAGACAGGACATATGGAGATGTTACGGGTGCCCGCTTCGAGCAAATCGATGATGAACGGGAAGACAGTGATACAGTAACAGTGAAAATCTGAGAAGACCTATGAAAGTGTAGCTTTATGATAGAAAATATTTTATTTAGCTAATACTTAAGTAACAATTATAATAAAAACATAGATGTAAAAAAGTTTACCTGAATAGAAGAACATTCATTATAAGTGAAACATTAGCTCGTTATTGAAAGAAAGCATAAAACCCTAGCAAGCTAGAAATAATCAGCTTAATCTCGTAGAGGGCGGCCATAAGTATCATGAGCAAATGCTCAGTGGTGAAGTATTGAGAAGTCTCTTAAAGATCTTTTTTTTTTTTTTTTTTGCGTTTTGGGTCACACCCGGCGACGCTCAGGGGTTACTCCTGGCTCTGAACTCAGGAATTACTCCTGGCGATGCTCGGGGGACCATATGGGATGCCGGGAATCGAACCGGGCCGGCACAGGCCGGCTGCGCAAGGCCAACGCCTTACCCGCTGGGCTATCGCTCCGCCCCAAAGAAGATCTTTTAGTTCTTGCAAAACTAGTTTCAAGTTTGTGAATTCCCTAAGCTGCTGTTAGTATCATTCCTTCAAAATCTGAATCATAATCTAGGGGCTATAGTATTTTAAGTGAGGTGTTCATTTCCTTGAGTTTTTCCTCTATATCCACTGTTCTCTTCTGTACTGTAGAGTCTCATCTGACTGAATCTTTAGGGACTTCCTTTCTATGTTAGTGCCTTTTTTGATCTTGCTGCTTTCACTATTCTACTTCAGTCTAGCTTTTGTCATTCTAGTTATAGTGTATCTCGGAGTTTTTTCTATTTGGGGCTGTATTCATTGGGACCCTTTCCTTTTGGATCTGCATGCCTGCTTTCCTCAACTCTGGGGAATTCTCTATGATTTGACTATTGGTTCTTTGTTGAATCTGCCTTCCTGTGTCTCAGGGACTCTGATGATTCTTAGATTGTTCCTCTTGAACTCATCCCGTAGTGCTATTCATTTCTTTTCAGATGGTTTCTCAAATCTTTGGTTTTTTGTAGAGGTTTCTTACATTTTATCTTGGAGCTCACAGATTTTTCTTTTTTCCCTTACAGCTCGTTTCTTTGCTGCTGAAGCCTTTCATTAAATTCTTTTTATTTCCCCCACCATACTCTTCAGTTCTGTCAATTCTAATTGTAGTTTTCTTATTTCCACTCTCATACACTCTTGTGTTTTATCGACTAACTGTCCCGTGTTTCTCTGATCTCATTAAACATTCTTGTTGTGCTGTTTCTAAAGTCATTACCTGAGAGGTTACAGAACTGGTTCCATGCATGGTGGGCTCACAGCTGCCCGATTGTGTGTGCTGTGCTCTGAGGGTGAATCTTTGTAGTTTGCACCACCAGAAGTCTGAAGGATTTTCTGGGTGTGGCTCTTTTCTTTCTCTGCCAGACTGCACCCAGTGACAGGAAGTTTAAGTGTACAGTGTGAGATGCAATCAGTAGAGCTGTCAGTTCAGGGTACGAGCTATGCAACTCGAGTTCCGGGTGCAGGGTGTGAATGTGGGTTGGAAGGTTGAGCAAGAGAGGGTCGAGATGTGAGTGTGGGTCCACTGCCTGTCTGTTGCATTTTGTGTACTTATAAACCAAGTTTATGTGAGATTTCTGAAGCTTGAAACATTTATGCTCTGTGTTAAAAATTACTGATTTATATGAAATCATGAGCAGAGGAGAAAAAATTGAAAGTCAAATTATATGTTCAAGAAGATTGAAGCTCTATTTTTGCCCTCTTTTATTAAGCATCATGGTTTATGGAATTTTTACTGGTATGATTTCATACATAAAAGTTTATGCCATTTGCTACAACGTGAAAGGAACTTGAGGGTCTTATTAAGTTAAGCAAAGTAAGTCAGAAGGAGGACAGATAGCTGGTATATAAAGAACAAAGAAGGGAATAGACAGTCTCTAATGATCACAAACCTTTGGACTTTGACTGTGGAACTGAAGTTGCCAAGCTGTGAGGTAGTGGTATTGAGAAATAAAAATGAAGACAAGGTAGAAGTGACAGAGGCTATGGTATGCATTTTGGCAACTTTGATGTAACTATATACCCAAAAAATTAACATCAATGCTATTCTAACCAAGTTATCTCAACTAAAAAAAGAATGAAAACTAATTTTATTGTATGGTCATGAGAAGGAAATTTATTTTTTTGAAGTGAATAACATACATTCTTCAAAGAATTTTAGGCATTTTCTCTTTTTTAAAAAATTTTTTATTATACAATATAATATATTATAAAAATATAAAATTAATATCTTTATAATATATATACAGTTATGAAGATGTTCACGTATGGGTTTCAGTCATAGTGTTCCAGCACCCATCCCTCCACCAGTGCCCACTTCCCATCACCAGTGTCCCCTGATTCCCTCTCCCTCCCCCCAGCCTGCCTCTATGGCAGGCACTTTCCCTCTTTTCTCTCTCTCTCTCTCTCTCTCTCTCTCTCTCTCTCTCTCTCTCAATCTCTCTCTCCCTTCTCTTACACATTGTGGCTTGCAGTACATACATTTAGAGGTTATCATGTATATCCCTTTGCCTACATTCAGTGCTCAGTTCTAGGCTGGCATTATCTTTTCCAACAATTATTAGTACACTGCTGTTCCTTTCCCTGTCTTACCTAACCTTTGCTTCCCACACACTTGTGGTAGATTCCACCCACTGACAAAACTTCCTGATCCATGTTTTGCCTGGCCTTGGATATTGTTCATGCTATTTTTTTATATCCTGTAAATAAATGCAGTCATTCTATATCTGTCCTTTTTTCTCTGGCTAATTTCACTCAGTATGAGCCTCTCCATGTCCATCCATTTATAGGCAAATTAATCGTTAAACTGTTAGCCGTTTGTAATATCACTGGCTGGATTTCATGTATATGTTTTCCTTCTTAAATAAATCAATAAATGCTTTATTTAGAGGTGACTACAACAGTATGCCACCCGCAAGCTGGCAAGTTGCTCATGTCGTATTTGATATGCCAAATACCAGTAACATTTATATTAGGTCATTCCCGTGACCTAATATAATGGTTTGAGGCTCTCTGTTCCTGGAGCAAGCGGATGCCTTTGGGTTCTACTAGCATGAGACAGGACATATGGAGATATTACTGGTGCCCGCTCTAGCAAATAGATGATTAACGGGAAGATAGTGATAGTGATTCATAACTTTGTTTTTCCTAATATCTGCATAATATTCCATTGAATGTTCTTTGTTGAGCATTCCAATGGATGTTACTATATTTTATCAATATTTTATCTTAGAGTGTTTTTTTTTTTTTTTTTTGGGTCACACCCGGCAACTCAGGGTTTCTCCTGCTCTGCACTCAGGAACCTGCGGGCTCGGGGACCTAGGGAGCCGGGATCGAACCCGGGCCGGCACGGCCGCCCGCGGCAGCAAACGCCTACCCGCTGGGCTACGCCCGGCCCCTAGAGTGGTTTTATAATCGGAATTCTGTAAGTGTTGATGGCATAATTCCTGTACTTTTAACTAAGTCATTTGCAAAAAAAAAAATACAGTTTTCTTTTTGGTGATTGCTCTTTAATGAAACTGTTAGAGGAGACAGGTTTGAAATTTTTAAAAGGTGTGAAAAGAAATAAGGGATAGGTTTTTGTTTGTTTGTTTTGTTTTGTTTTGTTTTGGGTCACACCTGGCAATGCACAGGGGTTACTCCTGGCCTCTTCGCTCAGGAATTACTCCTGGCGGTGCTCGGGGGACCATATGGGATGCCAGGAATTGAACCCAGGTTGGCTGCGTGCAAGGCAAACGCCCTACCCACTGTGCTATCTCTCCGGCCACCAATAAGGGATAGTTTTTATGCCTAACCAGACTTACTAAGCTTTTTTAAGGAAAAAAAATAATAATTTTGGGTTTCACTGAGCCAATCATTGGCATAATATTACTATTCCAAGTTACTAACATCTGAAATAGTTAGCTAACATCTGAAATACTTAAATATTTAATATTTAAAATAATAATTTGGAAAGTTTTGATTTAAATGGGTTTTTTGACTATTTGGGGGGTGGAATTTGAGGGCAACACCTAGTGGTCCTTGTAGACTACTCTGGAAGTGGTGTTTGTGGAGCCTCCTCCTGATGGTGCTCAGGTATTGGATGACAAGTCTCGCTAGCTTGGGTTTAATCTATTTACATGTTCTTAAGCCAGGGTTCATACTAATGAGATCTCTCTTCTATGTAAACACTGATGGAGGGTGTGGCAGTTACAGAAGTCACATTGACTCTGAAAGAGAAATTTCCAACTTATTATACATCTACTAAGACTTATATGTTATCTAGATTGGGCACAGCTCCTCTTTATACACACTGGACCCAGCGTGGGACAGTTAGAATTTACCAGGAGACTACCATGCTGGCTACATTGAGACTATTGTTTAAGATTATAGGAAGGATCAAGTGATTCTTGATCACTTGAGGATCACTCAAGCAGGCAAGTGTGACTCTTTCAGTATACAGAGAAACAAGATACTCATAATCACCCTGGTGCAGATAATAAATAAGAAGGACCTTGTGGGTACCATCTAGATTACATGAAGCCCATGAAATTAAGATATATTACGTTCTATCAGCCCCTCTCTCCAATGTTTTACATAAGAGATAATCTGGGAAGAAGGGACTAGTCTTTGGCATAATCGTTTGTTTAGACCTGTGGTAGGGTGTGGCACCACCCTTCTACTCTCATTTACTATCTAGAAGCTGTTTAGGGTTCTTTGTTGACAGGACCCTCCCTGAAGTTAGGATTACTTTTGTGTATATAAGGGGACTGACCTGAGGTACTCTCTTCCTCTTTGGTGGGATTCCTCTCTGGTGGGATCCACTTTGGTGCGACTCTCTCTGGTGCAATCCTCTTTGGTAGGAGACTTGGACCCTCGTGTATGGTCTAAGTTCTGACCAGAGCTAGAGGTCTTCCATTATATTGGATTACGGTGCTAGAACTTTTTGTACTATTAAAAGCCTTTTTGGGAATTGCGCCAAACTCGTGAGCTTTCATCCATTCCCGGCAGCCTCAGAGGTAGAAGAGAACTTTTGTCCTGATACTGTTGGGACCCCAGTGGCTCCCCGACACTCAGGCAAACAAGATGGTGCTTCGGGATTGAGCCTGGGACTCCCCCATATGCAAAACACATGCTCCATATTTTTGAGTCATTTTCCTTGCCCACATTTCGGAAAGTTTTATACTGAGACTTTTCTTTTCACTGACAGGTGCATTCCCTGTAAAGGTTCTCGGTTTCCTCCAACCCTTCCACGCCCAGCTGTAGCTATATTATCCTTTAAACTTCCTTACTGTCAGATTGCCACAGAGAAAGGACAAATGGAGGTATGTGGCTGTTTTACCTTGACACTGAATTTGATGACACACTGCCTTTGACTCAGCCATTGAAAAATTACTCTGATGACTGGTGTTGAATAATCATTAGATTCTGCTTTACTGGCAGTGGGAGTGGGGAGACCGCTTGTGGTTGCCTAGGTATAGACTGACATTGCTTCTTTCAGGATCTTTGTCTGTGAACCAAATGGGGATGATTAGGGGCCTCCCCTAGACAGGCATTCCCTCTCAAGGCCTGTTGAAGATGTGCCTTCATAAATTGTGTGCCACAAGACACCTGGGTATTCAGAAGTCATTCTGAATACTTGAAATCAGTCACTCTAAATAAATAAGCAGCACATTACTTCTAGAAAACAAGATCACCAAATTCTCTGAACATTAACTGTGTAGCCAGGAAATAAATACTTAAATACTATTTCCTTTTTTGTTTTAACTATGGAAGTCAAGTCATTGTATCACATTAAAATTTGAATTGTAAATAAGATAAAAAGAAAGGAGTATTCATGGGGCTGGAGTGATAGCATAGCAGGTAGGGAGTTTGCTTTGCATGCAGCCACCACGGGTTCGATCCCCAGCATCCAATATGGTCCCCTGAGCACTGCCAGGATTAATTCCTGAGTGCAGAGCCAGGAGTAACCCCTGAGCATCGCCAGGTGTTACCCAAAAAGCAAAAAAAAAAAAAAAAAGGAGTATTCAGAAAATACTGTGTTCAAAATTGGTGTCTTGAGATACATAGTTAATACTTTCCTGGCATTAAGCTGATAGTTGATTCTAAGCAAATTTCTATTGTTTCAGGAACAATTTTGGCGTTCAGTTATGTTTCACAACTACCTTGATTATTTAGCTAAGAATGGTTATGAATATGATGAAAGCACTAAAAATAAAGCAGTAAGAGAACAGCAGGAACTTTTAATGAAAATGCTTGCGGTGAGTACTGATAAATATACTGGAAACATTTCAACTAAATTATCTTCTATAGGCTGAGTTTCTTAAGATACGCAAGTTAGCACAGTGTGCGTCTAGAATCCTTAAGTTTTTCTCCCGTAGAAGTCCTGGTTCCCAATTGTTATGCACTTGAATTATATATAAAATATTGCCTTGTATCCAAAATCTTAGGCAAATCATTTTTATTGGTGCTACATTCTTTTTTGATTTTTACCTATTGGGTCTGGGTTTTAACAACCCTCCAGATGATTCTGATACCAAAGACAGTTTGAGAATGAAAGTTCTTACTCCTGCTTTTAACGATTAAAATTTGAGTGTAGACTTTTAGATATCCAAGGCGGAGGCAGCCCTAAGAGCTTTGATAAAGCTTTGACATAAGCAGTAGATCTTCCTTTGGTTATGCTCTTAGGCTCTTGTGCCTAGTGAAGACGTATAGGTAGCGGAGCAGGTTTCATGACTTGAGTAAGTTTATCTTTAGAAGTGAATGGTAAATAAGACTCATGGTTGTGTCCTCACTCCCAGGTTAGTGTAGGGAAGGATTATAATTTCTTCTCTCTTCTTGCTCTATGGCTGTAAGCCCCACAGTAGTGATGGTCTCATACACTTGTAAACACAGCTATACTCACCACATCTAGTGGGTTTAAAACATTGTAGACCTCAGTAATAGAAAGAGCACAGGGTCCAGACTTCACACGAGAGTTGAGGAAACAGGTTCTGAGGTAAAGTGGTGTCTAAGACCACAGAACTGATTATAACCCACT
>JAJIBD010013744.1:0-12500 GCA_021461705.1 Cryptotis parvus
GAGGCCTTCATAAACCCCAATATTGTGAGGAATCATACTGAAAACTGACCCGTCTCCCACTGCAAGCTTGGGGTGCAGGGGAGAAAGCAAGTTGGCTTGGAGAGATATTTCCAAGGATTATAGTGGGTGCAGATTTATAGACTCTCAAGCTTGGTCGAGCCTGGCTTTGGGGCCGAGGCCTTTTCTTCCTTCCATCCTGAGTCATACATTCATTGTATTTTATTTTTTCCCCATTCCCTCTTACGTTCATTTCAATCCTAGAGCATTAACATTCGCTTGGGTCATGTTCTGGCATGAAAATAAAAAACATCGGCACTAAAATCAGGGAGTTTCACCCCCAAAGTCTAGTAGCTAAACGATTTCTGCCAAAAGCAAGAAGGCCCAGCAGCAGAGGCCGTAAAAGGGGCCGTTAAAGCTCCTAATGGCTCAGATTCGTTCATTAAACCTTGGATGCATTTGCGCAGGAGAGAGAAGGCAATGTTTTAATTCCACCCAACGGTGCGTGGAAACTGAGCAGGCGCCTTTTTATTCCACTGGCCCGAGTTCAGGAGACAGGAGTGTGTAGTCGCTGATTCTCAGAACCTGAGGCCCAAGAGGGCCTGGATTCGGCCATTGGATTCGGAGCGAGACAGTTTCGAGCACAAGAAAGGCAGAGATGTGCAGAATAATCCCCTTGAAGGCGACAGTGAAGAGAGTTACAAGGCCAAGCTTCTGAATATGGGTATAGCACCATGGCATTTATTTGCGGGATATAAAAATAAAATAGCATGATACCAATATCCAAGGCCAGGCCAAACATAGACCAGGAGGTCTTGTCAGTGGGTGGAATCTACCGAAAGTGTGTCGGAGTCAGAGGTTAGGTAAGACAGAGAAGTGAACAGTGTGCTAATCATTGTTGGAAATGGTAACACCAGCCTAGAACTGTGCATTGAATGTAGGCAAAGGGATACACATGATAACCTCTAAATGGATGTATGGCAAGCCACAATGTGTAAGGAGAAGGGAGAGAGAGAGAGAGAGAGAGAGAGAGAGAGAGAGGAGAAAAGTGTCTGCCATAGAGGCAGGCTGGGGTAGGGGGAGGGAATCAGGGGACATTGGTGGTGGGAAATGGGCACTGGTGGAGGAACGGGTGCTGGATCACTCTATGCCTGAAACCCAATCATGAACCACTTTGTAATTCTATATGTCACGGTGGTATTGATATTAATTAAAAATAATAATAATAGAAAAAGAAGAATGGGCCGGGAGTCATAGTAAAGCAGGGGTTGCTCCTGGCTCTGCACTCAGGAATTACTCCTGGGGGTGCTCGGGGGACCCTATGGGATGCTGGGATGGAACCAGGTTGGTCACGTGTGAGGCAAACGCCCTCCCTGCTCTACTATCGCTCCGGCCTCTGATTGGTCCTCTATAAACCCTTATTTGCATACTCAGTCCGATTGGTTCCCCACATCCCGTCATTTGCATACAGATACATCATCCTCAGTCTCATTGGTCGGATGCAACCTGATGCCTTTTTGGGTACCACTTGGGATGCTCAGGGGTTGCTCCTGGCTCTGCACTCAGGAATTACTCCTGGGTGTGCTCAGTGGACCCTATGGGATGCTGGGGATGGAACCAGGTTGTTCACGTGCAAGGCAAACGCCCTCCCTGCTGTACTAACTCTCTGGTCTCCCAAAACCAAGTCCTTTGCTATAACGCTCTGGAGCCCAGCCTGAAAATTTAGATGTGTCAAGAACAGCACAAGCCTCCTTGTTCTACACAGCCTCAAACTCAGAGACACTCAAATATTTTCCATGTTTTTCTCTGAGATATCATACATTTAGGCACATCTGGTGTGCAGGGCTCCAATGCTAAGCCAGGGTCCAACACCATGTGTGCAAAAAGCTTACAGCCTTAAAATCATCACTGTCATTGTATCACTGTCTTCCCGTTCATCATCGATTGGCTCGAGCGGGCACCAGTCACATCTCCATATGACCTGTCCCATGCAAGTAGAGCCCAAGGGCACCTGCTTGCTCCAGGAACATAAAGAGCCTCAAACCATTCCATCAGGTCATGGGAATGAGGTCTATAATTGTTATTGGTATCTAGCATATCAAATACGACACGGGTACATTCTGGGAAAATCAACTCTACTTTCCCCTGTATTGAGAAAGCAGAAAAATAAATAAGGGTGTTTTTGGGCCCTCCCTTCAGAATCCCAAAATCTAGAAAACTGGGAAAACAGAAATTTGAATAGTATTTGTTAGGGCTTGGCCCTAAACCATAAAAAAAAATTACAGGCTTCCTGCAATTCCACTGTTTTGTATACTGGTATAATTCCTGAAGGAAATGAACTCATATTCGTTGGAAAATTGAGTCCCATTATCAAATCAATCCGTAATTCTTAAGACATAATATGCATTGAATCCTTTTCTCTTTCTCCTCCCTGAATGAGGAATTAACTTGAAAACTGTAAAGCCTTAAAACGAAGATCATTCCCTCTTCAGCAGGACAATAGCCTTGATTTAAGAGCTTGAATAATATTTATTGTGCTTGGGATAGCTGTAACACAGAGATTCGTGAACGGACCAAATATTTTGGGGAGGTGAACTGTACAGAAAATAAATCCACGGAACATAGGAATCCAGGCACATTGTGAGAAGTAAAATTGCTCATAAGTCACACCAAGGGATCTAGGATCACCGCAAATGGTCAACTGGCATGTTCCAGACATGATGTCTTAGAATGCCCTGATATGGGACGGAGAAATAGCACAGCAGGTGTTGCAGGACATCTAAAAGCCTAAGAGCCTCTGCATCTGCCCTGGATTGCCTCCTGCAGGTCACTTCATAGATAGGGGGGTAGTTTAAATGTGGCAGTTTATCTGACCATGCATTCTGTACTGGCTGGTATAAATATTCTCTCATGCTACCACAATCATCGTGGGACTAGCTAGATCTTACCAGCATATTTGCCTGGCCATGTTGGATCTCTAAGTAATTAGACCAGAGAGAAATGCTGTTTGCCTCCAAGCAAGCAAGCATGGCTCCCTGATAACTCAAAGGCAACTAAAATACAAAACTACCGTGAAGTAGACAAGACTCTTGTGAAGCCTTGGAGAAATATTTAACTGGCATTAGTATTAGTCTTTGGTACAGAGACATGCCATCTCAGAAACCCCCTTCTCTACCCTATAAAGGCAATTCCAGGCAGATCTCGGCTCAAGATATTTTTTTTTTAAATTTTTTTTATTTTTACAATTACAAAGATATACAATTAAAAAGTTCATATTTGGGTTTTGGTCATACAGTGTAGCAGCACCCATCCCGCCACCAGTGCCCATCTCCCACCACCAACGTCCCCGGTTCCCTCCCCCTCCCCCAACCCTCCTCCATGGCAGGTTCTTTATTTCTTTCCATTTCTCTATCTTTCTCTTTTCGTTCCTCTCCAGACTATGGATTACAGAACATACATTAAAGGGTTGTCATGTGTATCCTTTTGCCTCTATTTAATGCTCAGTTCTAGGTTGGCATTAGTACCCTCACAATTGTTAGCACACTGTTCCATTTTCTGTCTTACCTTCGGCTCAAGATATTAGGTGAGGTGCTGGGAGAAATTACCTAAAGGCATTTGACCCTTCCTGCTTCCCATAATAGTGGGAGGTCTGAGTTGCAGGGGGTGTAAAACCAGCCTGCTTCCACTCTCTCTCTCTCTCTCTCTCTCTCTCTCTCTCTCTCTCTCTTTGTGGGCTCGCACCCTTCTTGGGAGTCTTGTCTTTGTCTCCTCTCTACAGGGCCTTTACATGTGGTGGCCGCCATCTTGGCCTACACGTGGCTGGGGTTCTAGCCAGGAATCCTAAGCACAGGGTTTTTCCTATTGCTGATTTGTATCCTGAACCTGTGATAAGAAAAGCCTTTAAAAACTGCATCGGATTCCTGAGTCTTCATCCATTCCCGCCGGCAACGGAGGTAGAAGGGAACTTCGCTTTCCGGCACTGTTGGGGACCCCCCGGCGGAGTCAATGACTTTTTGTTTTGCAAGTGGACTCCAGCCTTTGATCTCTGGCATCCAAAATTGTCCCTTGAGCACCACCAGCAGTGACCCTGAGCAAAGAGCCAGAAGTCAGCCCTAAGCACGGCCAGGTGTGACCCCCCCCCAAACTAAAACAAGCAACGAATCCTCTGGGATGTCCAATTTATGGGAGGTGCCCTGTCTCCTACTGGTCATATTGCAATGCCTAAGTATCTGCGTTAAATACTCAGAAGGTAGAAGGCTTTCAAAGCTCAGAAGGAAAATATCTGCACCAGCGGACAGATGCAAATCCCCTACAAGAAGCTGATGAAACAGCCGGAGGCGGAGAAAACAATGGAGTAACGAGAAGTCTGCCAGGGCTGATCCACCCTGGCCTCACACACAACTAGAATCAGCATTGCTCTAAGTCTGAGTGTGGAGTGGATGTGATGGAAAGTCGCCGTGGCCTGGCACGTCATGGGACCATGTGCAAGAACCAACAGGGCAGACGTTGCTTTTCTTTAATTTTATTACACCACTGTGAGATAAACCATTACAAAGCTGTCCATGGTTGGGTTTCAGGCATAGTGTGATCCACACCGCCCCCCCAGTGCCCATTTCCCACCACCAATGTCCCCTGATTCCCTCCCCCTACCCTAGCCTGCCTCTATGGCAGACACTTTCTCTCTCTCTCTCTCTCTCTCTCTCTCTCTCTCTCTCTCTCTTTCTCTCTCTGCCTCTCTCTGCCTTCACTTATACATTGTGGCTTACAATATCTACATTTAGAGGTTATCATGTATATCCCTTTGCCTACATTCAATGCTCAGATCTACTCTGGCGTTACCATTTCCAACAGTTATTAGCACCCTGGTCCCTTCTTTATCATTTTTTACAGTATTGTTAATTTTTAAAAAAATATACCACCTTGAGGTATACAATTCTAAAACTTTCATGATTGGGTTTCAGATACAGAGTGTTCCAGGTTAGGTAAAATAGAGAAGGGGCCACTGTAATAATAATTGTGGGGGAATAATTATAATCCCTTCTCTGTCTTACCTAACCTCTGACTCCCACACAGTTGTGGTAGATTCTAATCATTGATAAGTCCTTCTGCCCTATGTTTTGCCTGGCTTTGCATATTAATTTATATTCTACTAATGAACACCTTCATTCTATATCTGTCCTTTTCCACTGATTAATTTCACTCACCCTGATACTCGCCATATCCATTCATTTATAGGCAAATTTCATAACTTTTTTCTTGACAGCTGTATAGTATTCCACTGTGTAGATGTACCATAATGAGGGAAGAGATTCTTCATCCAAAAATATCTCAGCACCCTGCACTTTCACACTTCTTTCTTCACCCATCATCCAACCAAGACCTCCCATGGTGGACAATCAAATGCCCATTGGCAGACAAGCAGGAGAAGGACAGAGCTGGCCAAGTCCAGGTGAGAGGCAACTAAATAGTAACACATGAAACCTACTTGGACTCACTCACACCTCCATGATTGTGACTGTTTCTGGCATATCGATACACCACGGGGAGCTTGCCAGGCTCTGCTGTGGCTCTGGGTTCATCTTAGGGGGCCCAGATCTTTGTCTATGTCAGACCATCCACCATCCAGGGCCCACGGGGCAGAGCCCTGGGTGTAGACAAGCCTGTCTCCTGTCTGCCACCTGCCAATGCAGAATGGAGACATTACTGGTGCCCACTCGAGCAAATCGATAAACAACGGGAAGACAAGTGACTAATACTATTTATTTTTAAACTATTATTACGTATTATTTATTTAGTTTTAGATAAGTATTATTTATTTTTTAAATGAAGTGCTGTTTATTCTTAAAGTATTATTTGATCACTTGATCACTTGACATCCCATTATTCATCGATTTGCTTGAGCAGGCGCCAGTGACAGTATTTTTATTTTTTATTTATTATTTTATTTATTAAAAAATAAAGTTCTAAGTATTATTTATTTTTGAAAAATATTGTGCTTGGCTGAATTTTAGCTTCAGAGTCTACTTCTGTATGTTCCCTATATCATCTAAGTTCACTTGCATCACTTGTCTTCCCGTTGATCATCGATTTGCTCGGCGGGCACCAGTGCACATCTCCATATGTCCTGTCACATGCTAGTGTAGCCCAAAGGCATCTGCTCGCTCCAGGAACATAAAGAGCCTCAAACCATTCCTTCATGTCATGGGAATGAGGTCTATCATTGTGACTGGTTTTTGGCATATCAAATATGACACGGGTAGCTTGCCAGGCTCTGCCGTGCAGGTGGGATACTCTTGCAGTCACATCAAAACTCGAGCATTTACTGATGAACTGCACAGCCGCAAAGCAAAGCCACAACACGTCCGCTCCCGACACGCAGCGGCACGTAATCTCCTCCGTCTCCCGGAACACCTCTACGGAACAAAGCCCCCTTTATGGAATGCCTCCTCACCCGCCTTGCGCGGCGGGCATATTCTTTAAAACCTCATAAAGATTAACCCCCGGGCGAGGGAAACACCCCGTCGCCGGGGCCACTGACCCCCACCCCCCGCGCGGGGCGCCCCCCCCATATAAGTTATTGATTAAAAAATATGGATTGGAAAAGTATGTGCCATAGAGGCATCTGGGGTAGGGGGAGGGAATCAGGGGACATTAGTGGTGGGAAATGGGCACTGGTGGAAGGGACGGGTGCTGGATCACTCTATGCCTGAAACCCAACCATGAACAGCTTTATAATGGTGTAATTCATGGTGGTATAATAAAATAAAAAAAATAAATTGTAGGCTGCAAGCTCTAAGCTGGAATTTTTCTGCTTTTCCAATTCTCCTGAGATCAAATGCAAAGGGAAAGTGACTCACCAGTCAAAATGTTCTAAAAAACATTCTAACTAGCATGTTTTGTTGAGAACATGTCTCAAATGGTGTTTCTGTTTGACGTAGTAGGTTTTTCGATCACTCAAACATTCTGTCTTCCTGAGCCAGTGTTGTTAAGAGTCCCAAGTGTATACTTTGCCAGGCACGAAGTTGATTCAAATATAGCAAGAAAGAGTCTGCCTGCAAATGTAAGGGAACCATAATTTTTTGCTCTTTTTGTTGTTTTCTGGGAAATAAATATCTCTTCTACCCACACCAAAGCGTGCACCCAAAGGCGGTTATCCTTCACACGTTCATGGAACCACACACCACCCAAACACACATATGGGTAGGAGCATTCTCAGGCATTTTTGAAAAATATTTTCCATTTTCCACAATCATAGCCCTGCTGACAGGTTTTAAATTTTGGGAGCAGGTCTTGAAGTTCCAGTGAACAGAATACAGATGAAATGTCAAGATTCTCAAGGGCATTGGAGGTGGAGACATTTTTCTTTGACTGTGGAAAGGGCGTAAGAAGAAGTCGATGGAAATTTTAGCAACGCATCCTCTGACTTTGGAAATAAACTCAGAGCACCGTGTTTCTAAATAGCATACCTTGAAATTGATTAAATTGTGGAGCGAATGTTTCTTGCATTTGGAATAAACATTCCAAAGAAAAGCTGGAACACTGCGTGACTGAAATCCAAGTAGGAACATCTTTGCCATTGTCTAGCTCAAGGAGGTATAATAAAAATTTTATAAATAAAATAAGCTTAATTATTATGCATAAATGAAATGTTTTATTATTGGCTTCACTTGGTGTTTAAGTTGGCATGTCATGTTCACAATACAGATTAGTAAAATATCTCCGGTTGCATTTAGGCACAAGTTGTTTTTCTCCTCCATAACAAAACACACAAATTGCAATCAAAATTATCATTAAACTATAAATATATGTATCTGTACTGTATGTATCTTTACATATACACATATATACATTTATGTATTTATATATAAATGTATATATAACTGCATCTATGTATATGAATATATACATTTATATGAGTATATATAAGTATATATAAATATATTTTAAGCAAATAATATTTATGAGTATATAGAAATATATATACTCATATATATTTGTATATATGTGAATATATAATTAATATATAAATATATATAAATGAGTATATAAATATATTAGTATATAAATATATACTCATAAATATACATATATTTATATATATATAATATATAAATATATGCATATATAAACAAGCATATATTCATATATGTATATATAGATATCACTGTATCACTGTCTTCCCATTCATCATCGATTTGCTCAAAGGGGCACCAGTAACATCTCCATATGTCCTGTCTCATGCTAGTAGAGCCCAAGGGCATCTGCTTACTCCAGGAACATAAAGAGCCTCAAACCATTATATTAGGTCATGGGAATGAGGTCTATAATTGTTACTGGTATCTGGCATGTCAAATACGACACGGGTATACATATATCACTTGTATCACTAGTATCACTTGTATCCCTTGTCTTCCCGTTGTTCATCGATGTGCTCGAGCGGGCACCAATACGGCTCCAAGCATTGGGAATGAGGTCCATGATTGTGACTGTTTTGGCATATCGAATACACCACGGGGAGCTTGCCAGGCTCTGCCGTGGCTCTGGGCTCATCCCAGGGGGCCCAGATCTTTGTCTATGTCAGACCATCCACCATCCAGGGTCCACAGGGCAGAGCCCTGGGTGTAGACAAGCCTGTCTCCTGTCTGCCACCTCTAGACACAGCTGGGCACAGCAGCCACACCTGCAACAGCTCAAGGGGCAGGTGATATATATATATATTATATATATATATATATAACATATATATATATCACATAATATATATAAGATACTTAATAATATACAAAATATATGATAATTACATATAATATATAAATATACATGTATATGTACATAAATATATATTTATATATACATATATATACATATATATATATATATAAATATATATATGAAGATCAATATATTTGCTCCAGCCATAGACTTTTGTGGGACTAGAAAGAAATTTTATTTTTTTTGCTAAGCGTGTTCGTTCAAGATGACGCTTGACTCTTTTGTTCTTTTAATATGGAACTTAGTCATACATCTTCAAAACTAGCTACCTAGATAAATTCATATATTTCCTGTGAATCAACATCCCATACTCAGAACCAGGGGTGAGTCAATGACCATGTTGGGACGATTATTCAGTCTCCTATTATGGTACGTTTTGATGAGATGATTTTCACCACATTTTCAAAAAATAATGGGACTGCATCTCATACAAAAGTGTCGGCCCCTTTAGAGCAACAACAGGTCAATAGGCAACTGGTTGTTTGAGGTCTGTACATAACAACTCTTTTGAAAAGTATTTTAATTTTTTTTGTCATGCTTTTGGTAACGTGGTTTATTGGGGATGGTTTGGAGCATCCATCGTTTCCAACACCATAATCAAAGTGTCCACAGTCTCTCCACACTGTCCCTTTGTCCCTTCTCAGCCACGTCCCTTCCCTCCTAAATGACCCCCCCACCACACACACAAACACACACATACTTATTAATCAATTTCTCAAGTAAGGCTATGGGCTTTTCCAATATTGCCATTGCCTTGTTTTTGAGTCTCTATTTCACAGATGAGTAGAGCGTTTGATGATGTTTCCATCTCCTAATTTATTCAATTTAGCATGTACCCCTTCAGGTCTACTCACCTTGCAAGAAGATGACAATTTCATCTTTCACACAACTACCTATAAACCAAGCTCTGTACCCGTTCATTTACATGGGGCACTAGGTTGTTAAAATCCGGAATCTGTTCGTCCGCCATGGGACATTGGGTTTTTATGACCCTGTATCCGTTCATCCACCATGGGACATTGGGTGTTTATAACCCCTGTATCAGTTCATCCATCATGGGGCATTGGGTTTATTATAACCCTGTATCTATTCATCCACCATGGGACATTGGGTTGTTATAACCCTGTATCTATTAATCCACCATGGGACATTGGGTTGTTATAACCCTGTATCCATTCATCCATCATGGGACATTGGGTTGTTATAACCCTGTATCTATTAATCCACCATGGGACATTGGAGTTACCGCCCGTTACCCCCCCTGGGTTTATAACCTTGTATCCATTTATCCACCATGGGACATTGGGTTGTTACAACCCATATCCGTTCATCCATCATGGGACATTGGGTTGTTATAACCCTGTATCCGTTCATCCATCATGGGACATTGGGTTGTTATAACCCCTGTATCTATTAATCCACCATGGGACATTGGGTTGCTATAACCCTGTACCCGATCTTCCATGGGACATTGGGTTGTTTCAACTCTGTATGCGTTCACATCAACCATGGGATATTGTATTGTTTCTAAGTCTTTATCCAATCATCCGCCATGATACTATGGGGTTGTTTCAACACTGATCCCATTCATCACCATGGGACATTGCGTTCTTTCCACACCTACTCAGCACTGTTATGAACTGGGCGTGTCTACCTGGAAACCAACTAGTGTTTAAGTTTCTAGCACAGGTTTCCAAAACACCTGCCAGCCCAATGACTAATCACTGTATCACTCTCTTCCTGTGGATCATCGATCTGCTCGAGGGGCACCAGTAACATCTCAATTCAAAACAATTCCCAGGTGCCCCCAGAGAGAATCTTTGCACAGGGCAGGGAAGGTCTAAACCGCTCATAGAAGAGCTTTTTTACAAGAAGAACCAGGGAAATAGATTATTTGGGTCTATAAGGCTTAAATAAATGGACTGGTTCAGAAAGTCATAATTTCATGCCTACTCTTTCTCAGACACGGGGGCGAGGCCCTGGACACTCACATATCAGTGTGAGTCTCACCAGAAGCATCTGCTACCTTAGGTTTACTATCTTACAATGTGTTGCCAAGGCACAGACAATGGAAATTATTATTTATGAGATTCAGCGGTATCTGAGAAAGTGGTAAGAAAGGATGGCGAGGCCCCAAGATTTGTGTCTCACTGCAATATTAGGCAGAGAGGGTATTTTTTGTGATGTGCGTTGCAATAAGAAATGTGAAGGGGAAATAAATTTAAGGGCATTCCAGCAATGTCTTAAGAGTTCAAATTTGTTGTTTTTTTGCAATATGATATTCGTTTATTTAAATATATTTAAAAACAAATTCAATGTATGCTTTATGGGAAATAGAATGACTCACTTCAGTGCTCGTTTTTTCACTTTTATTTATTTATTTTTTAAAAATATTTTATTGTAGCACCGTGAGATAGACCAGTACAAAGCTGTTCATGGTTGGGTTTCAGGCATAGAGTGATCCAGCACCCGTCCCTCCACCAGTGCCCATTTCCCACCACCAACGTCCCCTGATTCTCTCTCCCCAGCCTGCCTCTATGGCAGGCAATTTTCACTTCTCTATATATTTTCACGTCTCTGTCTCTCTCTCTGTCTCTGTCTCTGTCTCTCTTCTCTTACACATTGTGGCTTGCAATACATACATTTAGAGGTTATCATGTATATCCTTTTGCCTACTTTCAATTCAGTTCTACACTGGCATTATCATTCACCATAATTATTAGTACACTGTTCCTTTCTCTGTATTACCTAACCTCTGAGGAGTTCAATCTTCAGATGAAAGTTTGCTAATGTTTAATATAGATTTTTGTCGTCACGGAAGGGCGCAAGAACCGAGTCTGCCTATTCAGCCATCTCACTGCCACTCTTTGCAATAACAATTCACTTTTGCTTTAGGGAACAAACAACAAAAAATCCTCCCTTGGATCTACATGCAGCTAGAGAATATTTTAAACCATCTATTCTTTTGTTCCCTTAAAATTCCTATGTGGAATTATCTATTTTTCCTGAATATGTGTCAAAATTATTTTACTTTTGATTCCATTTTCTAGATTTCATAATTACAAGCATTTCTCTATCTATCCTAGATATACACACATATATAAATATACCAATATATCCTACTTTCTGGTATATATATATGTATGTATATATGTACCAATATATCCTACTTACTGGTATATATATATGTATATGACATATACATATACCATTTATATACTGGTATATAAATATACCAGTATATCCTAGTTTCTGGTATATATAAAATATTTATATATGTATCCTAGATATGCACACACACACACATATATAAATATACCAGTATCCTAGATACGCACACAAATATACATATAAATATATCAATATATTTTAGTTACTGGTGTATATATAAAAATATTTATATATGTATCCTCGATATGCACACATAGACACACACATATAAATACACCAATATCCTAGATACACACACATATAAATATATCAGTATATCCTAGTTAGCTATATATGTATGTATCCTAGATATGCACAGATACCTCTATAAATATACTAGTATCCTAGATACACACATATAAATATATCAGTATCTTATATATATATATATATATATATCACTTGACATCCTGTTATTCATCGATTTGCTCAGTGGGCACCAGTAACATTTCCACTTGACCCTATCATGTGCCACTGTAGCCCAATGGCATCTGGTTGCTTCAGGAATACGAAGAGCCTCA
>JAJIBD010013744.1:20000-30822 GCA_021461705.1 Cryptotis parvus
AGCGGGCCCCAATAACATCTCCATATGTCCTGTCTCAGCTAGTAAAGCCCAAGGCATCTGCTTGCTCCAGGACATAAAGAGCCTCAATCCACCCGTGGGTCTGTAATTGTTACTGGTATTTGGCAATATCAAATACAACACGGGTAGCTCCAGGCTCTGCCGTGGATAGCATACTCTTGTAGGCATCTCTAAGTCCAGCATTTATTGATGAACCCCCTGATCGACGAATGGAGGCCTCTGCCCGCCAGACCCCCCCCCCCGCGCCTCGGGCGGCTGCCAGGGAGCCAGTACAGCTCTGCCCCATGTGCTCTCACAGTGATTCGAATAAAAATATCTCTGCCATCTGATGTCTTGAAATGTCGATTCTTAACTGGGGAACGTCTCTAGCGATGCTCGGATCTGGGTTTGTGGACCCCTCTCCTTCACGCCTGCTAACGCCTTCTGGGATAGCTGCTATTTGGGTAGATAACAAAGAAAACTCTCTGCAAAATTAGCAATGACCTGCCACGTCTTAGCGATTCCTCCCAAAGCATGTTTATGCAGTGGGAACCTTTATATCTGTTCAGAACCTCAAGGGGGCTTTTGCTAGGTTAGAAGAATGTGGTCCCAGAGGATTCTCCCATATACCCATGTGAGCTTCGTTATCTTCACATATCATTGTGGATTAAAATACCTGCAAAACCTGGCTGTAATTCTTTTCTTTTATGAGAGCTGTTAAATTTCTTTCTTTTTATTTTTGCTCTTTGGGTCACACCCTGCAATGCTCAGGGACTCCTCCTGGCTCTGCACTCAGGAATTACTCCTGGTGGTGCTCAGGGGAACCTATGGGATGCGGGGATGGAACCCAGGATGGCTATGTGCAAGGCAAATGCTCTCCCTGCTGGACTATCGCTCAGGCCCCAAGAGTTGGTATATTTCAATTGGACCCAGTGTTATGTGACAGAACTGTTTGGGAAGGCCATAGATTGTGAGCTCTTTAGACGTATTTCATAACCCAAAGCATGTATGGATCTCACAGTTTGGCTTTTTCCAGTGGGGACACGAGACAGGGAAATATTCCTGCCAAAAAAAGGAAAGAACCTTCTTTTCTTTCTCTAAGAAACCTGCCCAGAGGCAGGCTAGGGAGGGGGAGGGAATCGGAGACATTGGTGGTGGGAAATGGGGACTGGTGGAGGGACGGGTGCTGGATCACGCTATGCCTGAAACCCAAATATGAACATCTTTGTAATTGTATATCTCACGGTGGTATAATAAGGTATTTTTTAAAAGAAAGAAAAGAAAGAACCTGACGTGGTGATGGAAGTCTGGACCCTTGGCCGATACCGTTTTGATGAATATTGTTTGCCATAATCTCCTGAACTTCACACCTCGGCTTGCCTGAGTTTTTCCTTGTTTTTTAAAGCAAGGCCAAAAAAGAGAGGAAATGATGTTAGTCTTTGAGCTTTTTTAAATCTGGTTTTCTTGTGCACTGAATAAGAATCATTAGCAATTTTTTAAAATTTTTGGGTCCCACCCAGCGATGCTCAGGGCCTGCTCCTGGCTCTGCACTCAGGAATTACTCCTGGGGGTGCTCAGGGGACCCTATGGGATGCCGGGGATGGAACTCGGGTTGGTCCCATGCAAGGCAGACATCTTTCCTAATTGAAATAGCCAAAACAGGAAATCCACCTCATTGCTCCAGAACAGACGACTATGTGAAGGAAACTGCATAAACACAAGGAGACATAGCTCATCTTTAAGCAAACTGCACACTAGGGGTGGAGAGATGATAGTACAGCAGGCGAGGTGTTTGCTTTGCACACACCCAACCTCGGATCAATGGCTCAATCAGCAGCAATGCCCCTGACTTCCCTGAGCCCTGCAGGAGGGATTCCTGAGTTCAACATCAGGAGTAAGCCCTGAGCATCCCTGACTATGTTCCCCACACACCGCAAGAAAAATAAAATTTTATTTTTTAAATTTTTTTTAAATTTTTATTTTTACAATTACAAAGATATACAATTAAAAAGTTCATATTTCGGTTTGGTCATACAGTGTTCCAGCACCTGTCCCGCCACCAGTGCCCATCTCCCACCACAAACTACCCGGTTCCCTCTCCCTCCCCCAGCCCTCCTCCATGGCAGGTTCTTTATTTCTTTCCCTTTCTCTCTCTTTCTCTTTTCCTTCCCCTCCAGACTATGGATTACAGAACATACATTAAAGGGTTGTCATGTGTATCTTTTGCCTCTATTTAATGCTCAGTTCTAGGTTGGCATTAGTACCCTCAACAATTGTTAGCGCACTGTTCCATTTTCTGTCTTACCTAGCCTCCTGACTCCCACACGTTTGTGATAATTTCCACCTTTGACAAGACCTCCTGATATATGAAGAAAATAAAATTTTAAAAAGGGAAAAACAGTCGTTAAATTCGCGGCTATGTGGATGATCTGGAGACGGTGCTGAATGAAGTTGGCCAGCAGGCGAGGGACAGAGAAAAGGATGATCTCATCATGGTATATAGAGTCATTGTAAGGGTGTAGCAAATATCCGAAGGCTACAGAGACAAGGGAGAAAGAGAGGGAGAGAGATATAGAAAGAGAGGGAGACAGAGAGAGGGAGAGAGAGAGACAGAGAGGGAGAGAGATATAGAAAGAGAGGGGAGACAGAGAGAGGGAGAAAGAGACAGAGAGGGAGAGAAATATAGAAAGAGAGGGAGACAGAGAGAGGAGGAGAGACAGAGAGGGAGAGAGATATAGAAAGAGGGGAGACAGAGAGAGGGAGAGAGAGACAGAGAGGGAGAGAGATAGAGGGGAGAGAGAGACAGAGACAGAGAGACAGAGAGGGGAGAGAGATATAGAAAGAGAGAGGGAGACAAAAGAGAGGGAGAGAGAGACAGAGAGGGAGAGAGATAGAGAGAGGAGAGGTAGAGAGAGACAGAGAGACAGAGACAGACAGAGAGACAGAGAGGGAGAGAGAGGTAAGAGGGAGAGACAGAGAGAAAGAGGGAGAGAAGAGAGAGAGACAGAGAGACCAAGAGAGGGAGAGAGAGAAAGAGAAGGAGAGAGATAGAGGGAGATACAGAGACAGACAGAGATAGAGAGACAGAGAGAGAGACAGAGAGAGAGTCAGAGAGAGACAAGAGAGAGAAAGAGGGAGATACAAGAAAAAGAGGGAGAGACAGTGAGAGAGAGACAGAGAGAGGGAGAGAGCCAGAGAGAGAGAGAGAGGGAGAGAGAAGGAAAGAGAGGCACAGACAGAGAGAGGGAGAGAGGGAGAGAGATAGAGGGACATACAGAGAGACAGAGAGATAGAGTCAGAAAGAGACAGAGAGAAAGAGGGAGCAATAGAGAGAGACAGAGAGAGTGATAAAGGGAGAGAGACAGAGAGAGATGAAGAGAGACAGAGAGAGAGAGAGACAGAGACAGAGAGAAGCCAGAGAGAGCCAGAGAGGAGGGAGAGAGTAGAGAGAAAGGGCGAGAGAAACAGAGAGAGAGATAGAGAGGGAGAGGGAGAGAAGAAGAGAGAGAGAGAGAGGTTGCTTGTAATGCTATTTCCCTGAAAACCTCTCACTGCAGTATTGGCCCTTCCTCCTGATTTTTCGCCCTCCTCTTCCTTATTGACAAGAGACACACCACTGAGGAAGGGAACCGCCCTGTCACACTCCATCTCCCTGGGCGGATACAGGCTCATGTGAAAACACGCCGCCATACAAATGGATGGACATGGAGAAGATTATGTTGAGCGAAATTAGCCAGAAGGAGAGAGACAGTTACAGAGTGACTGCATTTATCTGCATAACATAAATATATAGGTACATATTATGATACCAATATCCAAGGTCAAGTGAAACATAGATCAGGAGGTCCTGTCAAAGGTGGAAATTATCACAAACGTGTGGGTTTCAGAGGCTAGGTAAGACAGAAATGGAACAGTGTGCTAACAATTGTGAGGGTACTAATGCCAACCTAGAACTGAGCATTAAATAGAGGCAAAAGGACACACATGACAACCCTTTAATGTATGTTCTGTAATCCATAGTCTGGAGAGGAAGGAAAAGAGAAAGAGAGAGAAATGGAAAGAAATAAAGAACCTGCCATGGAGGAGGGCTGGGGGGGGGGGGAGGAACCGGGGACGTTGGTGGTGGGAGATGGGCACTGGTGGCGGGATGGGTGCTGCTACACTGTATGACCAAAACCCAAATATGAACTTTTTAATTGTATATCTTTGTAATTGTAAAAATAAAAAAATTAAAAAAAAAAAGAAAACACGCCGCCATGCATCTTAAAACACTAACCCAACAATGAGTAACCAAAACCAACTTCACCTATGACTGTGTGTGTGTGTGTGAATGCCTGCATACGTGTGTGTATGTGTGTGTGTGCGTGTGTAGAATACATTGAGTCATTTTAATTAAAGCCACGCACTCTATGAAATTTTTGTCAGGTTCCTGGAAGCAAATCCCAGTAGAGATTTACTGAAGCTAATTCTCTTTATAATATGCATCTCTCTCTCTTCTTCCTTTTTTCCATTTTTATAAGATACCAAAGCTCGGGAGATGAACCTGCCCAGCAACATTACAGTGGTGTTAATTGAGAGAGAGCAGAGCTTGGAACACCCGTTTCCTTTTCATCCCAAAACAGATGCTCACAATTCTGAAGAGCTATTCACAGTCACGTCAGAAGTCCACGGACACAAACCAAGTGCTTGGAGATGGAAGAGTGGCTGGGAGAACCCGGAAAAAGTGTGCAGCATCCTGGTGGGAGCGATAGTAGAGCAGGGAGGGCGTTTGCCTTGCACGTGGCCAACCTGGTTCCATCCCGGCATCCCATAGGGTCCCCGAGCACCCCCAGGAGTAATTCCTGAGTGCAGAGCCAGTAGCAGCCCCTGAGCATCGTTGGTTGTGACCCAAAATGAAAACAACAAGTGCACAGTACATCAGAGAGAACCCAGCTCTCCATAAAGATGACACCTTGTGGTTTGATCCAACCTGGGGAGAGCCAGAGGGTTCATTGTGAGGGAAGAAAGTCCAACAGACGAGAACCAATGCTGGAGGCTTTCAGCTATAAAAATAAAAAGCCAAATCTGGAGAACAGATGGAAAACCAGCCTTGGATTCACTCTGGCTGCAATATCTAGGCTGTGCGGTTGTGCAGACCGTCTCCAAGCGTGGATGGCTGAAGTGGTCTCTTCATGAGCTGTGCCCCTAAAATAGAGACATTTGCAATCTTCCCATCTGATCTAATGCTACTTCCATAAATACAAAATAGATAGGGTATAACAATAATTGCATCACAAAGAGAAAGGTTGTGTATGAATTGCTACTAGTATCGCTTCTCTGGCTGGTCTCTCTGTCTTGGACATGTTACTGGTGCCCGCTCGAGGAAATCGATAAACAACGGGAAGTCAAGTGATACAAGTGACAAGCGATTTATCCCACCGTGAGATATACACTTAGAAAACTGTCCATGGTTGGGTTTCAGGCATAGAGCGATCCAGCACCCATCCCTCCACCAGTGCCCATTTCCCACCACCAATGTCCCCTGATTCCCTCCCCTACCCCAACCTGCCTCTATGGCAGACACTTTGCCTCTCGTCTCTCTCTGTCTCTCTCTCTCTGTCTCTCTCTGTCTCTCTGTGTCTCTGTCTCTCTCTGTCTCTCTCTCTCCCTTCTCTTATACATTGTGACTATCAATACATACATTTAGGCATTACCATATCATTTACCTATTTCTCTCGGGATGGACCTCCTTGATTTCTAACCTTCCTAATTCCAGCCGCTATTAGTCACTGCTTGCATTGCCTGCCACCTCCAGGAACTTAATTCCAAAGTCGTCTTTATCAGTGATTCTGTGCCATAGTCCCAAGGCTCAGGCATCAGGTAATTACAAATGGGAAGCCCGTCACCTCTGCAGGCGGCTCCTGGTGCATCGTCCTGCGGGACTTAGCCTTTGCGCCTCCATGGGGACCCACACCTGCTCCGAGGTTGGCTTTGCGTTAGATTTGGTAACTTGCTTGGCCTCTCTGCACACCGCCATTCATCATACTCAAGAGGTTCGACTTCAACAAGCATTGCTTGGTTCAGGAGAGAGAGAGAGAGAGAGAGAGAGAGAGAGAGAGCAAGAGAGAGTGACAGAGAGTGACAGAGAGAAACACAGAGAGAGACAGAAAGCAAGTGAATGAGTGAGAGATTTGAGAGAGCAAGAGATAGTGAGATACAGAGTGAGACAGAGAGAGGGAGAGATAGAGGGGGTGGGAGAGGGGGAGATGAGGGTAGGAGAGATCAAGAGAGTGAGAGACAGAGACAAAGAGAAAGAGCGTAAGAGAAAGAGAGAGACAGAGAGAAAGAAAGAGAGCAAGAAGAGAGAGACAGAGAGAAAGAGAGAGAAGATAAGTGCCTGTCGTGAGAAAGGCAGTTTGGTGAGAAGGTGGGTGGTGGGAGAGAAACTGGGCACATTGGTCCTAGGAAACGTGCACTTGTGAGGAATGGGTATTGGGACCCCCCAATAAACAATGTTTTATCATGGTTAGTGGCCTGGTGAGTAAGTAAAAATAAATGTCACTTGTCTTCCCGTTGTTCATGGATTTGCTTGAGCGGGCGCCAGTAATATCTCCATTCGTTGGGAATGAGGTCCATGATTGTGACTGTTTCTGGCATATCGAATACACCACGGGGAGCTTGCCAGGCTCTGCCGTGGCTCTGGGGTTCATCCCAGGGGGCCCAGATCTTTGTCTATGTCAGACCATCCACCATCCATTGCCCACGGGGCAGAGCCCTGGTGTAGACAAGCCTGTCTCCCTGTCTGCCATGTGCCAACGCAGCTGGGCACTGCAGCCACACCTGCAACACCTTGAAGGCTGGTCAGAAAGATGAAAAAATGAAAATAAATCAAAATAAAATGCTGGTCTGAGGAGTGCGACTTGGCGAAATACAGAAAGAACAAAAGCACGCAGTATGCAATGAGGAGAGGGTGTGACTTTGAATGATGGAGGCAATAAGAGAGAGCCAGGGCCAGAGAGACGTCTCAGAGCCAGGATTTAGGTAGACAGAGGCAGGGAGCAAGTAGGGATCAAAGGCAGCACCATGGGAAAACTGAGCCTCACAGCTGAGTAGGGACATAGGGGAGGTTGAGAGGGGGAAGAAATGGGTCATTCTGAGAGAGAAATGGGCGCATGGTGATGCACCGGGTGTTGGAACTACATACACGACAAACCACTATTGATAGTATTATAAACTGGGGCCAGAATGATAATAGAGCAGGGAGGGCGTTTGCCTTGCAGGTGACCAACCTGGTTCCATCCCCAGCATCCCATAGGGTCCCCCAAGCACCCCCAGGAGTAATTCCTGATGCAGAGCCGGGAGCAACCCCTGAGCATCGCTGGGTGTGACCCAAAAAAAATAAAAAAAAGTTTAATGTACAACACTGGGGATACAGAATGAGTTATGTTGCTTACTACACCTAATAATCAAAATTCCACTTTCTAATCTTTTAAACCTTTTGTTCCTGAGCCAGAACTGGAAATGACCAACCAGAGCTCATAGATCTTTTCAGGTGTTTCCTCAATGGGAGTGAAAACAAGCTTGTCCTGCTTAGCTTAGCTGCCTTGATCACTTGATCACTTGTATCCCGTTATTCAACGATTTGCTCGGAGCGGGCGCCAGTAACATTTCCATTGGACCCTATCACGTGCCAGTGTAGCCCAATGGCATCTGGTTGATTCAGGAATATAAAGAGCCTCAAACCGTTCCTTCAGGGTCTTGACAAGGAAGTCTGACCATCTTGTAGGTGGGCGGCCATGTGATCTTTTGACAGCTGTTGCAGGACTCCTAAGGGCCGCTGCATCTGCTCTGGATTGCCTCCCCTAAAATCACTCCGTAGATAAGGGGGTAGTCTAAATGTGGCAGTTTATCCGACCATGTATGCTGTACTAGCTGGTATAAATATTCTCCCATGCTATCACAATCATCGTGGGACTAGCTAGATCTTACCAGCATATTAGCCTGGCCACGTAAGGACACCTAAGTAATTAGACCAGAGAGAAATGCTGTTTGCTTCCAAACAAACAAGCATGGCTCCCTGATAAAATATAAAACTACAATGAAGTGAGAGGAGACTTGTGAAGGCTTGGAGAAATATTTAACTGGCATTGGTGTTGATCTTTGGTACAGTGACATGCCATCTCAGAAACCCCCTTCTCTACATTTCAAAGGCATTCCCAGCTCAAAACATTAGTACAGTAAAGGCCCTAGGTGAGATGCAGGGAGGGATTACCTGAGGGGCATTGGACCCTCCCTGCTTTCCATAACAATGGGAGGAAGGTCTGAGTTGTGGGGGTATAAACTAGCCGGTTCCCGCTCTCCCGGTCTTCTTCCCTGTGGGATCTCGCCTTGTGAGCGTTTATTCCCCTTGGAAGTTTTACACGTGGTGGTCGCCATCTTGGCCTACACGTGGCTGGGGTTCTAGCCTGGAATCCTAAGCATCGGGTTTTCCTTTTGCTGATTTGTATGCCTGAACCTGTGATAAGTAAAGCCCTTTAAAACCGCATCGGATTCCTGAGTGTTCATCCATTCCTCGCCGGCTCGGAGGTAGAAGGGAACTCCGCTTCCGGCACTGTCGGGGACCCCAGCGGGGCGCCCGACAGACAGCCCGTGGGATCCAGTCGGTAATGGCTCTAGTCCAGCGTTCGTCTCCAAATAGCATTACATGTCCAGCCCATCTGATTTTCGATGCCTTGGCAAACGAGACAACGTCCCTGACTCTGGAATAGTGATGCAGGTTGGAGCTCCGGATTCTTTCTCTCACTTATTAACTTATTTTAGGCCCTAGGTGCAAGTGTTCTTGTTCAAGGCCCCTTTCGTTTAATATGTAAAAATAAATGTAAGGGCTAGAGTGAAGAAATCAATGGGGAGGCGAGACTTTCATGTCCTCTTTAAATGGGAGGTTCCCTCTGGAATCGGCTCAGCTGTATTTCACACGAGCAGGATGGATTTGTACAAAGGGGGCCCATCTCCCACTGTGGAAAGCTCATTTTGCGTTGCTGAGTGCGGACGCCAAGGCACATAAGACCTACTTTTAAACTTCATTTTCCTCGTCGTTGTCAAAAAAGAAATGTTCCATGCACCTCGGGGGAAGAGAAAATAGCGGCCTGCAGTGATATGTCAGTATCACTGTATCACAGTCTTCCCGTTCATCATCGATTTGCTCGAGCGGGCACCAGTAACATCTC
The DNA here is from genome assembly GCA_021461705.1 of Cryptotis parvus. Taxonomy (NCBI): domain Eukaryota; kingdom Metazoa; phylum Chordata; class Mammalia; order Eulipotyphla; family Soricidae; genus Cryptotis; species Cryptotis parvus. The sequence continues at coordinate 29,204 of JAJIBD010013744.1, forward strand.
CATATGACCTGTCTCATGCAGGTAGAGCCCAAAGGCATCTGCTTGATCCAGGAACATAAAGAGCCTCAAACCATTCCGTCAGGTCATGGGAATGAGGTCCATAATTGTTACTGGTATTTGGCATATCAAATACGACATGGGTAGCTTGCCAGGCTCTGCCGTGTAGGTGGCATACTCTTGTAGTCATCTCTAAATCCGGCATTTATTGATGAACCGCACGCGGCTGCAAGCGGCCACGTGAGCCGGGCTGTGATAGGCTGGTCTGCTGGGTGGAGTTGTGACGAGAGGGAAGTCTGGTTGTGGATAATGGCGGGCCCCATGGAGGGGTGTCTGGCTTGTTGTGAGGCTCTGCTGGGGTGGCAGGCCAGGGCTAGAACCCGTCATGCCAATGATATAACTAGAGCTATTACTGACTAGATCCCACTGGACGCCAAAAGATCACATGGCCGCCCACCTACACGATGGTCAGATTTCTTTGTCAAGACCCTGAACCAATGATTTGAGGCTCTTTGTATTCCTGAACCAACCAGATGCCATTGGGATACACTGGCACGTGATAGGGTCAAATGGAAATGTTACTGGTGCCCGCTTGAGCAAAATCGATGAATAACGGGATGTCAAGTGACCAGGGGATGCATTTAAAGAAAAGAGAAAGAATATCCAGTGCTTTTTGCAAGCAACGGCTCTCTGGGACTATTTATTCAGGATTCTGGATTCAGAAACATGGATGTGAAGAACATGCGGATGCTTTTCTTGAATAAATATCATTTCACTTGTCTTGTATCACTTGCTCTCCCGTTGTTCATCAATTTGCTGGAGCGGGCACCAGCCACGCCTCCATGCGTTGGGAATGAAGTCCATGATTGTGACTGTTTTTGGCATATCGAATACACCACGGGGAGCTTGCCAGGCTCTACCGTGTCTCTGGGTTCATCCCAGGGACCGCCCCCAAAAAAACAACCAAAAAACTTATCCCTGGTTAAAAATCTGGGGCAACTAGGCGGAGGGTTAGAGTCAAGTTCCACCTTGCTGAAGCCCCAGCAGCCGTACTCACACCCAACAACTGGATGCCATGCCTAAAAGTAGACTCCCCCATCTCCCAGCTGAGCTCTGCAAGGATGCTGTGCACTGTGTTAGAATTTCCGGAAGATGAATGGTCACACACCATTGCCCAGGCAGGACAAGGCTCTGTTGCTGTGTGTTCATAACCACGTACCAGAGAGGAGAAGCTTCAATGGTTTGTTCTTGGTCATCCTGAAGGCTTGAGTCCCATTAGAGGGGGCTAAGGCTGGTCTCTCCCTAACCTCCTTCTCCAAAAATGGAGACGGCATGTTAACCCCGTCCCTCACCTCTGTGTCTATCTGTGGAATTTCCTAGTCCCTCCATCTGCTTCTTATACCCCCACACAGCCCATCCTGGGGTCCTGGGGCAGAAGATGAGGTGTAATTAGAAAGGAAGTTATTGTAAAAGGGAGCCAGAGCGATAGCACAGCGGGAGGGTGTTTGCCTTGCACACAGCCGACCCTGGTTTGATCCCTGACATCCCATAGGGTCCCCTGAGCACCACCAGAAGTAATTCCTGAGTGCAGAGCCAGGAGTAACTCCTTAGCATCGCCAGGT
>JAJIBD010013745.1:0-29930 GCA_021461705.1 Cryptotis parvus
GGAGAAGAGTTAAAAGTAGCAAAACCCCCGGATCTGCAAAATATATTGTAGTCAGGTTCAAAAAACTGGTTCTCTATCTTCTCTGCCATTATCTCCTTGGAAGGAAATGTGAATGAGTAATAAGACAGTAAGTAAAGGGATACAACTAGGAGGGTTGCACACTCCAGAGATCTGTTAGCCTGCTAACAAATGCAGAGAGCGTAACGTTACACAGTAGGATAATACAGAGACATTAGCCCTGGCCCAGATCGTCATCAGAACTACCTGACAAAATAACAGCAGTAACTGGACCAAGGACATAGCTCAGTAGAGCAAAGCCCTCAACCATGAGGTCCTGAGTCTGGGACCAGCACAACAAATACAAAGTTTCTGGGTTTTCAATTAGTTCTTTTTGCCCCAGCCCGATACAGCTGACTTATGAATGGATATATGTCAGAATCCCCCAAAAATCTGAAACACTTCTTCAAAGAACTAAGCTACTCTTAGCTTCTAGTCAAGAGGTATAGAAGTATTGAATTATGAGTCTAGATTTATGCTATATGGACATTTTGTCCAAAGTTCTTCAAATCGATGATTGTCAAAATTTCTTCTTTGGGGGCCGGGTGATAGCACAGTGGGTAGGGCATTTGCCTTGCACTGCGGCGGCCCACTTCGGGTTCGATTCCCCGACATCCCATATGGTCCCCCTGAGCATCGCCAGGAGTAGTTCCTGAGTGCAGAGTAGTTCCTGAGTGCAGAGTAAACCGTGAGCATTGCTGGGTATGATCCAAAAACAAAACAAAATATTCTTCTTTGGGGGGCCACTCCCAGCTCTGCACTCAGAAATTACTCCTGGTGGTGCTCAGGGGACCAAATGGGATGCTGAGGACTGAACCCGAGTTGGCCACGTGCAAGGCAAATGCCCTACCCACTGTACTATCACTGTAGCCCCCAAAATTTCTCATGAAATCTGTCTTTAGCTGAAGTGAGAAATTCACCTTTTAAAATAAAAAAAGTCCTCTTGATAGTTTATGATGGGGCAGATAAAGAGAGACATTTTAACTGAAAGAAAAGAAAAGAACACCTGAGTGACAGATTAAATCAAGCAAATAATTAAAAAAAGCACTAACTAAAATGAAGTCTCTGGGGCCGGGGCGATAGCCCAGCGGGTAGGGGCGTTTGCCATGCACGCAGCCGGCCTTTTGCCGGCCTAGGTTCGATCCCCAGCATCCCATATGGTTACCCAAGCACCGCCAGGAGTAGTTCCTGAGTGCAGAGCCAGGAGTAACCCTGAGCATTGCCAGGTGTGACCCAAAAAGCAAATAAAATAAAATAAAATGAAGTCTCTAATTTCACCTGTTTTAGAGCGTAGATTCCGGTAGCAAGAAGATATTCAAATGGTTTCGTTATGTCCATTCCCATATTCAAAATCTTCATCATATTTTCAGTATTTATGGACACGTTAGTCTTCTGAGCCCTCTTGTCTAGAGCTATTTTAATAGATACTAACCAAGCTTCCATTTTTTCCTGAAGTCGCGAAAAATAAGTTTTCATCTTAATGATCACAAGTTTCCACTTTATTCCCACACACACTTTACATCCATAACAAAGGACCACTAGTTTATACACCTGTCATGGAAAACACCCAAACTATGCCACAGGTGCACAGAGGTTCAACGGACACCACAAACCACCAGGGAAGTTCACTAATCCGGTGCTCCCTGGCTCCAGGCTGTGAGTTCTCTACAGAAAGACACTATCTGTGCAGCGACAATCGTCTCCCCAGATACCAGCAGTATTCACCAAGCTCTGACAGCCTCCAAACACGGTCAAATGTCCCCTGTGTGGGGCAAAATTGAAATAAAAAATGTCGCTTGGTTTTGGAGCATATTCTTGGCTCAGTGCTCAGGCAACCACAAAGTTCTGAACTTGAACCTCCTGCATGCAAAACACAAGCTCAACCCACTGAGCTACTTCTTTGGCCCCCTTCAAAGTGCCCCCCACCCCTGGCTTTTTTGGGTTCACACCGGGGATGCTTAGGGTTGCTCCTGGCTCTGCACTCAGGAAACACTCCTGGCAGTGCTCAGAGGACCATATGGGATGTTGGGGATTAAACCTGGAGTTGGCCATGTGCAAAGCAAACGCCTTACCGCTGTACCATCACCCCCACAAAACTGTTTTGCTTTAAGTGGGTATTTTGGGCTCCAAACCAGTTGGCTGTGCTCAGGGCTTAATCCTGGGACTGTGCTCAAGGATCCCTCTTAGCAGAGACCCAGGAACTGTACATGGTGCCAGGGATGAGACTGGAGTCAGCTGTACACAAGGCGAGTGCCCAACCTGCTGTACTACACCCAGGGGACAGATGCAGCGCTGTAGACGGAGCCTTCGGCACGTGAGCGCTTTACTGCATGAAGCAACTCTACCACTCAATGCATAGCTGCAATCACTGAAACGTGACAAATATATCTACTGCTGGGTTACAAGGTTCCAGGCGTGAGATCGTGATGTGCGGCAGAGGCCATTTGTAACTTCGGCTTTAATGCCATGACCAGGATTCCATGCTCTCTCTATTTAACTTCTATGAAACTGAGGACCCCAAGCACAGCACGCCTCAGCTGAGCACCACGTGGGACAGCCCCTGGAGAGAATTACAGGTGTTTCTGAACTCGGAATCCTGGTGGTTTTTCTTTTTACATTAAATCTCTTCATGCGAAATGAAACTGAAAAGGGGCTGGGGACAGAGACGCGGCTAGGCAGCAGAGCACATGAGCTGCACGTTTAAGGTGCTGGTTTGAGTCCCTGCGCTTCGTGACGGCCACTGAGCATGGCGGGAGGGCCACCTCCCTGCTACGTCAAGGAAAAGGACCCACGATGTGAAGACTAGAGCTTCATCAAGCCTTTCCTGCCCGCAGTTTCCACAACAGGGTTGGAACATAAGGCCTGCTGTGATGTTCGCAACTAAACTGATTCACGTAGACTTTCCTCAGTAGCTCAGGGTAAGAGCAATTGATGCTGTAGGCCAGGAGTGACAATACAGCGGGCAGGGCACTTGGCTTGCATGAAGGCAACCCAGGGTCAATCCCTGGCACCCATATGGCCCCTGGGCTCACCAGGGTGAACCCTGAGAGCAGAGCCAGGAATAGATTCTGAGCACCAGCAGTTGTGGCGTCAAACCAAATAATGACAGATGCTGTATTAGGTATTATAATCTACAAATGATTTAAATTATACGAGGGCTGGAGATAGTAAAGCAGCGAAGACAGTGCCTTGCATATGGCTAACCCAGGTTTAGCCCATGTGATGATTCCCAGCATCACATACAGTTCCCTGAACAGAGCCAGGATTAGGCCCGAGCACCATTGTGTGTAGTCCACAAAACAAATGAAAAACAATAATAAAATACACAGGAGAACGTACACAAACTGCAAATACCATGCCATTTTACATAAGAGACTAGAGAATGGCAGGTTCTGGTGTTTCAGGGGGTTCCAGAACCAATCTCTTCTGAGGACCGGGGTCAGCTGTATAAACATGCGGCTTTGTTTTCTTTTTTGCAGTGCTGGGCACCAAACCCTGGGCCTCCCACATGCAAAGTGAGCACTCAGTCACTGACTCACTTCCAGCCCTGCACGTCCAGGACACACTGCCGCCACATCTGTCACACCATTCCAGAGGCACCGCTGACCCAGGGTAATGTGCCACGCTTACCTTCAGAAACATGAGGAAGAGCTGCCCGGGGTAAGGACCTCTTGATTCACTAAACTGTCAGGATTGTCCTCCATGCACTCTCCTTTGGCTAAAGCAAAGAGCTTCGGGTCATGAGACAAAGCATATAAAACTTTTCAGTACCGGATTTCAGGTGAATACAGATGCACTGACTGTTGAAACAGAAAGAAAGGCTTTTAATAAAAAATAATCCACATATACTTAGTATCTTCCTAACAAAGACCTACATAAAAATCCTTAACTCACTGAAGCCAGAGACAGTAGGGCTAGGGCACCGGCCTTGCATATGGACGGCCAAGGCTTCATTCCTGGCACCCCATATGGTTCCCCAAACCCCATCAGAAGTGATCGCTCAGTTTAGAGTCAGGAGTAAGCCCTGAGCACAGCCAGGTGTGGCCCAAAAAACTGTAAACCAAAAAAACTCTTTACCCATTTTTCAACTTTAAGGGTACTATCAACAGAAGAATGAGATACACTTAAAAGATCAAGAGCAGAGGCAAGAGCGATAGTAACAGCAGGGTATTTGCCTTGTAAGTGGCTGACTCAGGTTTGATCCCCGCCAACCCATATGGTCCCATGGGGTAATTCCTGAGTGCAGAGTCAGGAAAACCCCCTGAAAATTGCCAGGTGTGACCCAAAACGTTAAAAAAAAAAAAAAAGCCAAGAGCAGAGCTGGCTAACACAGTTAGACTGGACCAGATCTTCATCAATTCTAGTTCCATAAAAGATGAATTAAATACTTGTGTCTCCCCAGCTGCACGAGCCATCTGAGTGCCGAATATGTCGGCTGATGGCTACTCACTGGACAGCACTGGCCTAGTTTCTTTAAACATCATGAAGTGGTTATCTAAGGTAAAGCCACTGCTTGGGGAACTACAGAGACACGATGCCTGACACCTTCAAGGGGCAGAGGCAGAAAAAAAAAGAGCCACAAGCGGATAAATCAAATGCAGTAAAATAACTATTGGCTGGAGGGACAGCACAGGGGTCAAGGTGCTTGCCTGCGGTTCTATCTGAACACACAGTCCCCTGAGCACTACCAGGAATGACCGCTGAGTAGCGCCAGGAGTTAAGTCCTGAGCACCAAGGGGTGTGCCACAATCCTCTGCCCCCGCCATCCCCCAAAATTAATTTCCAAATCATTCAAGTGTCCGCTGCACTAATTTTTCTCAATTATTCTTTTGTGGTGTGGTTACACTGGGATGCTCAGGGAAGCACTAGGAGCTGGGGTGGAAACCCAGCATCAATGAGCTCCAGTCCTCTGCGCCACTCTGGCAAGGCCTCAAGTTTTTAAGTCATTCCAAAATGCAAGGTAAAAAGTACAACCAAGAGCTGGAGTGACAGTACAGCAAGTAGAGCATTTGCCTTGCACGCAACCAATCCAGGTTCAATCCCTAGCATCCCATACGGCCCCGTCCAGTCAGGAGCGAGCTCTGAGTGAGAGCTAACAGTAAGTCCTGAGTTCTGCGGGCATTACCCAAACACTAGGGGAGGAAAAGTACAATAAAAATGCCGAGAAAAGATGAGGCTCTGCAAGCCAAGGCAGCCCGGCCCATCTGAGGCCCGGGCCCTCGTCCGCCCTGTCGGCACTAATCCAGAAGTGCACTGCGGCCTATGGAAGTCACACATACTCGAACAGAAACTCTGCGGCCTGCTCGTTTGAATACCAGTCCGGAAGGTTGAGTTTGACTCTGAATCGCTTCGCCAAGATAGCTGAGGATCTGCTTTTGTGTGGCGCAGCCCTCTTCCATCACAATCCTCAGCATCTGAGAAACAGAATTCGTGAGGAAGGAGTCATCCTCCTTCCCTTTGATGAGCTCCTGAAATATCTGATAGTCGGAGAAGTTGACGCGCCTGGAGGAGGGAAAAATGGTTTTATTTTCATTCTTATTTATTTATTTTTAGTTTTAGTTCTTGCTTCTTGGGTCACACCTGGTGATGTTCAGGGGGTTACTCCAGCTCTGCACTCAGGAATTACTCCTGGCAATGCTCAAGAGACCATAAGGGATGCTGGAGATCAAACCCAGGTCGGCCGTGTACAAAGCAAATGCCCTCCCCCACTGTGCTATAGCTCCGGCCCCGGTTCCCTTTTTATCACTATTAATAACTAAGCTATCTCATTCACTAGCAACCCTGTACTTATTTTTTTAATGACTAAGGACTTTGTAATTTACTTATTTCTTTTTTTTTTCTTTTTTGGGTCACACCCAGCTATGTTCAGGGGTTACTCCTGGCTCTGCACTCAGGAATTACGCCTGGCGGTACCTGGGGACCATATGGGATGCCAGGGATCGAACCGGGGTCGGCCGCTTGCAAGGCAAACACCTTACCCACTGGAGTACTGCTCCGGCCCCAATCCTGTACTTTTTTTTAATACCCAAGAACGAGAATAAACTCCATAGGACTAGAGTTATGACAGTGGCTAGGCCTTATCTTGCATACAGCTGATCTGGGTTCCAACCCCAGTTCCCCATATGGTCCCCAGAGCACCACCAGGAGTGATCATTGAGCATGGAGCCACGAGTTAAGGCCCGAGCACTGTCGAGTGCGACCCCAAAACAAAAACAAAAACCTTTCCAGAATAAGTGCACTGCTTGCATGCCAGTCAGACATGTAAAAGGACAGCTGCCCACAGACACGGGGGACGGACAGCGCCTGCCCTAAGCCCACATCGCCTGCCATCCTGCAGCCTCCAAACCCTTGAAGTGGCTGCTCCAGTGCTGGTCAAACTGGCAGCCCCACAGATACCGCATCACGCAAGCCCCAAGAGCTCAGCCACATGCTTTCTGAGTGCCTGTCCAGAGGGCTGGGCAGGGAGGCGGCAGGCCTGACCCAGGAGGGGTTGGGTCACAGAGCAGAAGCACACCTCAGCATGAGCTGACCCAGTCTGATTTTGGGTCAACCTGGCAACACTCAGGGCTTCCTCCTGGTGGGCTCGGGAGACCATATGGGATGCTTGGGATCAAAGTCAGGTCGGCCTCGGGCAAGGCAAGGCACACCCACCCGCTGTGCTACCGCTCCAGCTCCATGCCATCTTCATAAAAAAAGGAAGACACCCAGCAGGTGAGACCCACCTTAAGCACAAAGCCCAGGGGCAGGAAGAACAGCTCCTTCCGGTAGATGAAGTTCAACATGACCGTGCCATTCTCCAGGTAGTGCAGGTTCATGTTGACGGCGGAATGTTCCTCCCTCACACAGCGCATGGAAATGCCTGTTGGCACAGAACGAAAAGCTCAGAACAAGGCACCTTGCTTTAGAAAAAACGGTCATTGCATCAGTCATTTATTTTTCTGAATGACTTTTATCCTTTTAGAAATGATTAGTGCCATTGGGCCAGAGCGATAGCCCAGCAGGTAGGGCGTTTGCCTTACACGTGGCAGGCCTGTGCGACCCTGGGTTCGATCCCGGCGTCCCATATGGTCCCCAAGCACCGCCAGGAGTAATTCCTGAGTGCAGAGCCAGGAGAACCCCCTGAGCATTGCTGGGTGTGACCACCCCCCCCAAAGGAAAAGAAATGATTAGTGCCAAATACTCAGGAGATAACGCAAATACAAAAAGATGTCTCAAGACCATGTCAAATGTCCCGAGGGGTTCAGTTTCCATGGGTGGGAAACCACCCAAAGCTCAGAAGGGGTAAATGTAGTAAATCCTTGAAGCTCCGCTGTCGGCCATGATCCAGAGACACAGACACATGGGGCAGAGCTGCCATCGGCTCTCCCTGTGCTTGGCTGATCATGAGGCATCCAGGAGGGAGGGTGGGTTCTGGTCCCAGCCCACCACCCCAATAGGGCCTCAGAAGCCAGAAGAACCTCACGCACCATAATTGCAGCAATTTTCAACACCCAGACTCCACAGCTTGTCAGAGCCCCACCCAGGAGAGAAGCCGATTTCAAGCCCAGGTATACATATCCACAGAAGTCACAGGGCTTCCGTGGAGATGGAGCTGGGGCCCCTTCCCCAGCTCTGTCCCATTCGGGAGGCCTGATGGACCCACCCATGAACTGCTTCCGGGCCATCAGCCACGACTCAGGGACACAGATACACAGGGAGAGCTGCCACTGGTTCTCCCCAAGGCGCATGGCCACTTCTGTGTCACACTTTGCGGCTGCGCAGTATCTCAAACGAGTAGAAACTAACCAGGTTCTAGAATCTCAGAAAGTCATTGCAAGAACAGAAATTGGCCAGAATAGCCCATAACAAACCAGAAAAAAAAAAGACATGACTTTATCAATACCATTGCCATATATGTGCTGTAATAATCAATATAATCAGCGCTGGCTGAGGGAGCAGGCATGGGGGTGGGTGGAAAATGAGGGTCTTTGATGGTGGGAACATACTAGTGGTGGGAGTGGTGTTGAATCATAAATCTTTCTAACAACTGTACTATGAAAAAGTTTGCACTTTGTAAATCACGGTGTTTTAATAAAAAAGTTAAAAAACAAATCTTTGGAGTTCACTTCCAGAGTGAGTCCCCATTACCCTACCGTACTCCATTCCTGTCTCCTGAGAAGGCTATCACAGAGCACTTCACAGCCCTGGCTCTGTGGAGGGAACCAGAGACCATGGGACGACCATCAGCCCCAACAGCAGGGCTAGTAGCATGCATGCACTGAGGTTGTAGGAAGCTGAGGTTTGCACTCGGGCACCCCTCCCACAAGCTAAGCACCAAGCACAAAGGGAGAAAAGAATTTTAGAGGGCTGGAGAGATAGTACGGAGGACATCTGTCTTTCTTGCAGCCAACCCAGCACCCAATATGGTCCCCTCAGCTACCCCTGGGGTGACTCCTGAACATAGAGCCAGGAGTAAGCCCTGATCACCACCAAGTATGGCCCCCAAATAACATTAAGAATAAATTTAGGGCGGAGCGATAGCCCAGCAGGTAGGGCATTTTCCTTGCACTGCCGGCCTGTGCTGGCCCGGGTTCGATCCCCGGCATCCCATATGGTCGCCCAAGCACCGCTAGGAGTAATTCCTGAGTGCAGAGCCAGGAGTAACCCCTGAGCATTGCCGGGTGTGACCCAAAAAAAAAAAAAAAGAATAAATTTAAACAAACACTGCCAAGATATACCGCATCAAGTAATGTAACAATAAATGAGCAGGTGCTGGAGAGAGAGTACAGTGACAAGGGTGCTTGCCTTGTGTACAGCTGTCCTGGGTTCAATCCTCGGATCCCAAATGGTCCCCAAGCACTGCCAGGAGTGATTCCTGATTGCAGTCAGAAGTAAGCCCTGATATGCCCCCACTATTGCCCAAATTAACATACTTTCATCCTTCTTAAAAACACCATTATAGAGACAGTGTATACGGCTATAGTTAGGGCCTGATTTTTTTTTTTGCTTTTTGGGTCACACCCGGCAACTCTCAGGGGTTACTCCTGGCTCTTCACTCAGGAATTACTCCTGGCGGTGCTCGGGACCATATGGGATGCCGGGATCGAACCTAGGCCGGCAAATGCCCTACCCACTGGGCTATCGCTCTGGCCCCAGGGCCTGATTTTTTAGCTCACTAGAACACACTGCATAAATTCCAAGATGAAGCATCAGTGGGATGCTCCTGGAATTGAGCATCAACTGAAAAGACAGCTTAGAAAAGAATTCTGGGTGAGGGGGAATTAGCTACACTCAGCAATGCTGAGGGCGGACCCCAGACTCTGTGCTCAAGGATCATTGCTTGAGGGGTTTCAGAGACTATACATGGTCCTGGGGACTGTCTCTGGGCTGGCCACATGTAAGGCAAGTGCCCTACTTGCGGTACTCTAGCTCCGTTTTCATGATTTTACTCCTCTTTATTATTTACATTCTTTTGTTTTGGGGACAGACCTGGTGGTTCTCAGGGCCTACTCCTAGCTCTGCACTCAGGGATCACTCCTGGCTGAGCTCATGAGACCATACTGTACCAGGATCAAACTCAGATAGGATGTGTGCAAAACAAGCTTCCTATGCACTGTACTACTGCTCCAGCCCCACAATGCATCTACTTTTTGTGTTACTGTTGGACCACACTGGAGATGCTCAGTTTATTTCTGGCTCTGTACTCAGGAATGCAAGACCCCCTGGAGGTGCTCAGGGGACCATATGAGATGACAGGGATCAAACCTGGGTCAGCGGCAGTTAAGGCAAATATACAACCTGCAATGCTACTGTTCCAACCCTGTTTTAGCAATTATTGTTACTATGGTGTAGGTACCATACAGAAACCCCGGAAGAGATCCAGACCCAACCACTCCAGACCCACAGCTATGCCGCTCGGCCCCACATGGAAGCAACCCATGGAGCTGACCTCCGGTGGTTGGTAAGGGGCTTGGCCAACCCCTGGCAGAGTCCAACATTGCTCCAAGGGTTCGCTCACACGTGCAGGGGGAGGGGCCAGCTTGGCTGGACTTGGAGTGGGGATTTGGGCTCCTCCGCCCTTTCCTCCACCTCCATGCCAGCTACCCGGAAGAGAGCCATGCCAGACCCACAGCTCCGTCGGCAACCCCGAAAGAGAACCAGACCCAATCACTTCAGACAGTCTTGGATAGTACTAGATGTTAGGATCACGTCCTTCCCAGGATCTTTCACATGTATACACTGTATATAGTACTGGGAAGGTTCTGCTTGTGACCCGTCATCCCAGTGAGCCTAGCAGGAAGCCAGAGCAACCCTCACACCCTGAGGTCAGTCATTCTCAACATCCAGACTCCAGAGCTCCTCAGAGCTCCACCCAAGAAAAAAACCTGATCTTTCCCCTTTGAGTTTCATCAGTAAATGTTCGAGATGAGAGCCTTCTACTGAGAGTATACCACCTACAAGGCAGAGCCTGGCAAGTGACCCGTGTTTTATATGATATGCCAAAAAACCATTAACAATTATGGACCTCATTCCCATGACCTAAAGGAATGGTTTGAGTCTTCTCCTGTTTCTGGAGCAAGCAGATGCCCCTGGGGTACACTTGCTTGCAACAGGACATATGGAGATGTTACTGGTGCCCACTTGAGCAAATCGATGAACAACGGGAAGACAAGTGATACAAGTGATGGTGTAGGTACAGAACTCTGGGCTTCCAGTGTGCAAAGTAGACTCTCCACCACAGAACTATACCACTAGCCCCACATTTTAAACAACATTTTACTTTTTAAAAGAATGGCTTAATGGGGCGAGAGCAATAGCATAGCAGGTAGGGCATTTGCCTTGTAAGCGGCGGTCCCAGGTTTGATCCCCGGCATCTCATATGGTCCCCCAAGCACTGCCAGGAGTAATTCCTGAGTGCAGAGCCAGGAGTAACCCAAGCATGTGACTCAAAAAGAAAAAAAAAGAATGGCTTAGGACTAGACGAGGCATTCAGAAATGGTCACAGCTTACCGTACTGAGTATAGCCAGGGCCTCTGCTCTTCCACTTTGGTCTGATCATGGCAACAGGGAAATTCCTCCGAGGCATAATGAGCATTCGGATGACTTTCTCAATGCCGTTGATTATAAAGTAGCCGCCCATTTCCTGCCAAAGAGACATCATAAACCCTAACAAAATCTGTCAAAGACAAAACTAACCATGAACTCGATAAATGCAACCAACAACCCCACTCCTGGCCAGAGGCAATGTGACAGGCAGGAGCGGTGTACTGGGCCCAGAGGCACTACAGACCCTTGGAAATGGGAGTGCAGAAACCAGCAGAGGGTGCAAGGGAGACAAGCATGGGAAGTCAGGGCACTTTACCAAACGGCTCAACCTAAGGTGCCTTTAGTCTTCAAATGACTTAGTCTTCAAACTTCCAAAAGTTTTGGAAACCAGAAATCTGGATGAGCTATACAGATCATTTTTAACAGCGTCAGTATCACGTTTCTATCATCATAAGCTCCTACGCATCACAGGTCATGTACTCTGTCATTTTATCTTATCCTCATCATAATAAGTATGACACATGACCCATTTTTAGCAAGAAACAGTGTCCTAGGGAGACTAAACTTCCCAAAGACACATGGCTGGTCAAGTGTAGCGGCTGGGTTGGGAGGCCCAGATCTGTAACCCAGTGCACCCCGCCCACAGCACAGGCTCCCTTCTGCACTCACCTAACAGTGCTAAAGGAAACAGGAATCATACAGATCACAGAATCTCAGCAGCAGCAATGCAGGCACTTTAGAGAACACGTCTGTAAGTTGGGGTATCTTAAACAACAATCTCTAATATACGTGATTTTCAAAGTCAGGGGGAAGCCTGCCAGTTCTCCCCCTACAGAGACTGTAACTGCCTCGCCACTTTCCACACTTACGTTCAAGACCAGTTCTGAGCCTCAATAGACAAAATATTAAGGCCGCACTTTAGTCAATCAGAAATTAAAATAGAGGCGCGAACGAGCTTCAGTCTATTGTCACTTGGTTTCCCAGCACACAAGACCCCTGTGATTACCTCGGGCTCCTCGTGGTGCTCAATGAGAGCTCTTGGAGAAAGGCCGTGCAAGTTACAAAGCTTGGACTTCACCATGATGGGAACATAGCCAAGGAACTGTTTAATGATTCCTTTTGAGATTCCATTCACTGCCCAGCTGACATCAGCCTAAGAGAAGGGGGATAAAAAGAAATCACATCAATACACAAAGAGACTTAAGTGATAAACTCTAAATACCTGCAGGGCTAGCCACAATGTGTAAAATAAGAGGCAGAGAGATGCAGAGACAGAGAGAGAGACAGAGAGAAAGAGAGGAAACTGGGGTACCTGCTATTAAGGCAGCATGGGGGTGGGCAGGAGGGGTGGGGTACATTGGTGGTGGAAATGGGGCACTGGTGGAGGGATGGGTGCTGGTATACTGTATTACCAAGAACCAATTATGATCACCTTTGTAATTGTATGTTTCACTGTGGTATAATAAAAAATAAAAAAAAATAAAAAATAGAAAAAATAAAAAGAAATACATGGAAAAAAAAAAAAAAAATCACATCAAAATGGAAATTTCGGATCTACAAGAACAAGTGAATACTTTGAAAGCTAAAGACCACAAGTCAAATAACTTTATGCTATGGGGCTGGAGCGATAGCCCAGCAGGTAGGGCGCTTGCCTTGCACGCGGCCGGGCTGTGCCGGCCTGGGTTCGATCCCGGCATCCCATATGGTCCCCTGAGCACCGCCAGGAGTGATTCCTGAGTAACCCCTGAGCATTGCCAGGTGTGGCCCAAAAAGCAATAAATAAATAAAAATGACTTTATGCTACGGATTTCAAAGATGGAATCTCTGGGAAGATACCATTAAGAGAGCAGAATCGGGGCGGCGATAGCCCAGCGGGTAGGGCATTTGCCTTGCACGCGCGCCGCATGCCGGCCCGGGTTCGATCCCCGGCATCCCATATGGTCCCCCGAGCACCGCCAGGAGTAATTCCTCAGTGCAGAGCCAGGAGTAACCCCTGAGCATTGCCAGGTTTGACCCAAAAGCAAAAAAAAAAAAAAAAAAGTGCAATTTGAGGGGCTGGAGCAATAGTACAGCAGGTGGGGCGTTTGCCATGCTTGAAGCCAGGCTGGTACCATATGTAGTCCACCAAGCTGCCAGGAAGAGAACCCTGAGCACTGCCAGGTATGATCCCCTAAAGCACAATGTGAAAGTCACACTTTGTCATTTGTACTCACTGTCAACTTTCCCCTGTAGGTGCTCCTCCGGCCCCGACACTCTGCCGGATAGACGCTGAACTCTCTGCAGATGCTACCTTTGGGCACCGAGGGCGGAGTGACCACCGCATCCACAATCGTAAGGGAAATACGTTCATCTTTGAAAGCAAATTCAAAGGGCAGTATAGCCTAAAACACAATTAGTTTATTATTATTAATTGCTTGTATTTCCGAAGTTTTTTTCCCTGTACAATCTTCCAAATCCTGTGTCCTAGCAGTACTACCCACAATACCACAGTGACAAAAAGCAACATGAAGTCTAAAGCCATAAAAGCCACATCCAAACTGTTCATAGTCTAAGTACCTATACATAATGCATTCTGATTGGTTGGCGGTGGGAGCACAGCATGCCTGAAACCAGTCATAAACAACTATTGTAAATCACGGGGAATAAATAAAAATTAAAGACAAATGTAACATATACAGTTTAAGAACCGTATACGTCCAAATAGGCGAGCACTGGGGCGGGGGTCATACCCTGCACCGGGCATCGTCCACGTCCACGGCGCCCACAGACTGTCTTGCCGCACCCCGTGTTCTTGAGTACCCACAAACCCAAAAGCTACAAAGGCATCTTCCTCCGCCCGTGCCACGATGTCCGGAGCGGGGCAGGGAGCAATCCAACTCGTCCACTCGGGCGGTGATTACCCGGCCGGGTCTCCCAGGGCCCCCGAATGTGCCACGGCTCTTCCTCCCCCTCCAGCTCCTCCGGGACCCTCTGCTTCGGCCGCCGCGTGCTCCAGCCTCGCCGGGCGCACCCGGAGATCACGGCGACCTGGCGCGACCGGCGCTCACCTGCACCGCGTGGCCGAGCCCCTCGCCCACCGCGTAGTTAAAGGACTCGACGTGCGCCCGCGTCAGCTCCTGCAGCGCCGGCTTTTGTTGCTCCCGCGGGATCGCGTAAGAGGGGTCCGTCAAATGCTTCAGGCTCGGCCCGCTCGGCAGGCTCCGCCAGCGGCCGTTGGGCTCCATGTGCGCGCCGCCGCGTCCCTCCGGCCGCCAGGCACCGCGGCGCACGCGCCCGGAAGAACGACCGGCGCCCGGGTCCTGCTGGGAAACGTAGTCCTCTCGCGCCCTCGTGGTCCTGCGGTTTTATAGGGTCGACTTGGAACCAAAACTGGGAATCAAAGGGCCCAACTAAAACTATACAGGCAGGAACACGGCTTGTTTTGTTGGGGATCACACCCAGCTGCGCTCGGGTGTGATTTACTCCTGGCTCTGCGCTCCGGGATCGATCACTCCTGGCAGGCGCGTGGGAACCGAATGGGGTGCCGAGGATCGAACCCGGGTCGGACGCGGTTTTTCCCGGCCCCCTTAAACTATGCAGAGCCTGAATTTCGCCAGCTCACCCCTTCCCTCTCCCTCTGCCCACCCAGATCGTCCCACCTCGGAAGGCAGAACCCTCTCCCCGGCCTGCGGGTGCACTCCTCTGGCTGTGTCTGGTTCAAACGGAAGAAGAGTGGCCTGCAGATACAGCCTTAGGTCTTCCAGGGAGGTTTGAGTCGAGGCTCGCAGGGCGCTTATGGCCTTGGCCGCCCGGTGTTGGCGCTGCCAGCCGGACCCAGCAACTTCTCTTGGGAAGCCTGCGCTCAGGGTGCGAATCTTCCCGATGTAGGGGTTCAACAGGGAAGGCTTCAGGACGTCTTTCTGCTCCGCCTGTGTGTAGTCTCTGTGTTGGCAGCTGTGCTGCTACACTGCAGTCAACGGACTTACACCAAACCAAAGTGCACACGTTGTTACAAGTTGCCTGCGTGTGATTCCTATAAGGCCGCCGCCGCTGCTCCTAAACCCACTGCTTCCAAAAGCGCTGTTGGTCTCTCTGGAATCTCTCCTGTTCGGTCTTTCTTGATCAAGCCATCTGTTGACTTTCATAAGGTCACTTAATTCTCTGTGCTTGGGAGGACCACCCTTGGGTGTGCTCAGGGCTTACTTCTGCCTTTGTGCTTAGGGAACCGTATATGATGCCTAGGATCCTCCCGGGTTCTGCAGCATGCACTGCAAGCGCCATAGCTCCTCTGCTATCTTCCCAGACTCTTTTTTTTTTTTTTTTTTTTTTTGCTTTTTTTGGGTCACACCCGGCAATGCTCAGGGGTTTCTCCTGGCTCTGCACTCAGGAATTACTCCTGGCGGTGCTCAGGGGACCATATGGGATGCCAGGGATCGAACCCAGGCCGGCATAGGCCGGTCGCGCGCAAGGCAAACGCCCTACCCGCTGGGCTATCACTCCGGCCCCTCTTCCCAGACTCTTAAGGATTTGACGATGGTTTTCTTTGCTCTGTTTGGGCTACTCTGTAAAGCGGTCTGTGCACGTAAGCTCCCTGCTTCCGAGGCCCGGAGAATCTCCTAGGATCGCTAGCGGCCTTCTATGCCTAAGTAAAAGTAGACTGTAGCTCACTGTCTTCATACTATTCTTTGATACTATTTGCAGCCTCCATTCGCTCCTTCACCAGCGTCTGTTCTCCCCTTTCCCTTTTCATTTGGGCTGCTCCTGACAGGTTGCACACGTCAGCTGGTGTGCTGGCCACACCCAGCCTTTACCAGTCAGTGCTCACACAGCTGCTGTTCAAAACACTCGGTGGTCTCTTCTTCTCTACTGTGTTTTCTCTTTCTAGTTCAGCTTATTATAATTCGAATATTTAAACTTTGGCGTTTTGGGGTCGAGGCCATAGCACAGCAGGTAGGGCGTTTGCCTTGCTCGCGGCCGACCTGGGTTCGATCCCCAGCATCCCATATGGTCCCCTGAGCACCGCCAGGAGTAACCCCTGAGCATTGCCGGATGTGACCCAAAAAAAAAAAAATTAAATAAAAGTAAAAAATTGAAAAAAGAAACTTTGGGGACCCGGAGCGATAGCCCAGCGAGTAGGGCTTTTGCCTTGCACGTCGGCCGGCCTGTGCAGGCTTGGGTTCGATCCCGGCATCCCATATGGTCTCTGAGCACCGCCAAGAGTAATTCCTGAGTGCAGAGACAGGAGTAACCCCTGAGCATTGCCGGTGTGACCCAAAAAGCGAAGGAAGGAAGGAAGGAAGGAAGGAAGGAAGGAAGGAAGGAAGGAAGGAAGGGAGGGAGGGAGGGAGGGAGGGGAGGGAGGGAGGGAGGGAGGGAGGGAGGGAGAAGGAAGGAAGGAAGGAAAGGAGGAAGGGAAGGAAGGAAGGAAGGAAGGAGGAAGGAAGGAAGGAAGGAAGGAAGGAAGGAAGGAAGGAAAGGAGGAAGGAAGGAAGGAAGGAAGGAAGGAAGGAAGGAAGGAAGGAAGGAAGAGAGGAAGGAGGAAGGAAGGAAGGAAGGGAAGGAGGGAAGGGAGGGGAGGGAGGAAGGAAGGAAGGAAGGAAGGAAGGAAGAAACTTTGGTGTTTTAAATTTGGGGGGAGCACACCCAACACTGTTCGGGGCCACTCCTGACTGTGGATTCCACAGTACTCCGGAGCTTGCAGGCAAAACCTGAGCCCACTGGAGTCACCTCTCCAGCCCTCGGCTTTTTTTTTTCCCAGCATGCAGAAGTTTTATTCTCCACATAAGGGTCTTATATATGATTTAAACAAAGAAGCATATGAAGCACATTTAATCATTGTCAACTACAAGGCAGCTACTCATCTTATGCCCTGACCATGAAGGCATTCCAAGGTTAACGCCTTACATGCACGTCGAGCTTGGATTTTAGCAGAGCACTTTGGTATGCACAGGTGCCCAGATAAGGAGGCGCCAGACCCAGCCATACCCTGATCCCAGGGGACCTAAGGCGTTCCTTGTGCTTGATGACTGCATTTTCTCAGTCATGTCCAACTGACCAGGGCTTAGCTCATAGTATGCAGCTCCCTAGGAGGCAGCTGTCTTCCGACTCTCTACTTGCTTTAAATTTAGTTTTCTATTTTTAAAATTAATTCCTAAGATGAAAGCCGAGGTTATTAAATTGATATCTTGTACTGCAATATAAATATTTAAGGATAGGAATTTCCCTTTAAGCAAAGCTTTTGGGGAGATTGGACACATCAGGGGTCACTCCTGAGAGCTCGGGGGGACAATCTGTAGTGCTGGGATTGAACAGGGTCAGCTGCACACAAGGCAAGCACCTGTCCTCCCTCTTTGGCTCCTAGACACAGACTTCACTCCTTTTCATAATCTTTGATATGCTGTTTTCATTTTTATTAAGCCCAAACCACATTTGACCACTGAGAAACAAATTTAACCTGCACAGGTTCACTTGCACATTTTTATTGTTTTAGTTCAATAAAACCTGTGAACTTACGGTGCTAACTCACACTGTGGCACAGCACTGCACCCCCTTGTTTTGGTAACGTTTTCTCTAGTTTTCTTTCTTTCTTTCTTTCTTTCTTTCTTTCTTTCTTTCTTTCTTTCTTTCTTTCTTTCTTTCTTTCTTTCTTTCTTTCTTTCTTTCTTTCTTTCTTTCTTTCTTTCTTTCTTTCTTTCTTTTTCTTTCTTTCTTTCTTTCTTTCTTTCTTTCTTTCTTTCTTTCTTTTCTTTCTTTCTTTCTTTCTTTCTTTCTTTCTTTCTTTCTTTCTTTCTTTCTTTCTTTCTTTCTTTGATTTTTTGGGTCACACCTGGCAATGCTCGGGGGTTACTCCTGGCTCTGCACTCAGGAATTACTCCTGGCGGTACTCAGGGGACCATATGGGATGCCGGGGATCGAACCCGGGTCAGCCACGTTCAAGGCAAATGCCCGACCTGCTGTACTATAGCTTTGGCCCCCATTTTCTCTAGTTTTCTTTGCTCTAAGCATAACTATAGAGTGGCTGGAGAAGCAGTGCAGGAGTTAAGGTACTTGTCTTTCATGTAGCTGATCCCAATTCAGATCCCCAGGACCTGATGGCCCCCCTGAGCACAAAGCACAGAGCAACCCTGGTGTACCTCTAGGTGTGGCCCAAACCCCTCCCCCCCACCAGGCAATATGATGTGTTGGAGTTCAGGTTTAGATAATCTGGGAGCTTTGTTGTTTTGCCCACTCCCAGCTTAATCTATTTAAGCCAAGTTTCATTCTAATGAGACCTCTCTTCTATGTAAACACTGCTAGAGGGTGTGGCAGTTACGAAGTCACCTTGACTGAATAACTTCTGACTTATACAGCTACTAAGACTTCTATGTTTTCTAGATTGGGCACAGCTCCTCTTTTATACCCACTGCACCCAACGAGGGACAGTTAGAATTTACCAGGAGACTAGCACCCTGGCTACGCTGAGGGGCTATTGGAAGGATCATACTAGTTTGCTTTAAGCAGGTGAATATGACCCTTTCAGTACAGGAGAACAAGATACTTAGAATCACCCTGGTGCAGATAATAATAAGAAGGACCTTGTGGGTACCATCTAGATTACATGAAGTTCATGAAATTAAGATGTGTTACTTTATATCAGCCCCCTCTCTCTCTCCAGTGTTTTATATAAGATAATCTCAGGATTAGTCCTTGGCGTAATCTTTGTTTATACCTGCAATAGGGTGTGGCACTACACTCTGTTTAGAGTCCTTTGTTTACACGACCCTCCCTGGATTACTTTGGTGTATATAAGGGGACTGACTTGAGGCCCCTTCAGCTTTTGGCTTCTCAGCTTTCAGATTTTGGCTTCTGTGGCTTTTGGCTCCTCGGCCTTTTGCTTTTGACTATTGTCTTTTGGCTTTTTGCTCTTTGGCCTTTTTGCTCCTTCCAGGTAGGACTCATCTCGGGTGAGATCCTCCCTCTTTGGTGGGAGACTTAAGCTCTTTTGTACAGTCTAAGTTCAGACCAGAGCTAGAGTTTGTTCATTATATTGGAGTGCTGTGGAAGAGCTTTTGTACTATTAAAAGCCTTTTTGGAACTGCACCGGACTCGTGAGTTTTCATCTGCTCCCCAGAGTCCTCGGAGGTAGAAGAGAACTTCTGTCCTGACACAAGTGGGGACCCCAGTGGCAACCCTGACAATGATGCATGAGAACACAACATACAGAGCACGTGTATGAGCTCATCAGGAAACTTTTCCACGCTGACACTCACGCAGCTGGTATCGCTATTGCAGGACTTGTTTCAGATGCTGCACTGTTATGCCACTTTACGCACCAGGCACGTCTGGGTTCCAGATTCATAATTCACAAACCTCTTCCTGTGTCTCATGTCTCTGATTGGAAGCAACACCCAGATCCCAGATCCCAACACACCAATATGGCAAGAGACCCTATGGTCTCGGGGTGTTTATCACTGGTAATGAGGAAATGGGTCCTCACATTTCCGTACCTGCCCACCTCCTAACTATTTTGAGTGTAGAGCTATGTTCACTGGTGCCCATAAAACCAACTCCTACTTCCTTGCAGAGACACGAGTTGAGATGAGGGAGTGCAATTTGAACGAACAGATAAAACATGTTCTACGTGATTTAGGAGAGACTGGACCTAAATACAAAGAATGTTTCTATTGGAATTGTTGGTAAAGACTTAGGGTTTATGACTTATGAGGATCATGCGCCTCCATTCCTGCAGGTCTCCCCCCCCACACACACACACTTTAAACACCGCGGTTTACAAAGGTACTTAGGATGCTTTGTTACAGGCATTCAGTATTGCAGCACAAATCCCATCACCACCGTCACCTTCCCTCCACCATTGTCTCCATTTCCCAACCACTCCTCAAGCCTGACCCCGTAGCAGGCCCACAATCACTGTATCACTGTATCACTATCTTCCCGTTCATCATCGATTTCCTTGAGCGTGCTCCAGTAACATCTCCATATGTCCTGTCTCATGCTAGTAGAGCCCAAGGGCATCTGCTCACTCCAGGAACATAAAGAGCCTCAAACCATTCCATCAGGTCATGGGAATGAGGTCTATAATTGTTACTGGTATTTGGCATGTCAGATACAGGTATTATCTTGCCAGGCTCTGCCATGCGGGTAGCATACTCCTGTAGTCATCTCTAAATCCAGCATTTGTTGATGAACCAGGCGGCCCAAGCGGCCGCATGAGCCAGCAGGCCCACAATAAGTTATTATATATTGCTTGTTCCACTAACTGGCTAACAGGGTGATCAAAACATATTTCAGTAGGAGAAAATTTATAAATATTGTTCCTGCAGGGTCTTGAGAAAAGACTTCAGAGAAAGGCACAGCCTGCTAGACGTGCTGATGAGACGCTGATGAGCATGGGACAGCAGTTGATAAGCAGTCTGGATGTGTATGAACTCATATGTGAGTGCAGGAATACGCGCTGCACAATGGCTCATACTTTGAACCAAATTATGCAGTCATGGGATGATATGTTTTAGGAATACGCCCAGACGAAAATTAATCAACTGCTTATTTTTTTTAAACAGCCTTTTCCCCCGCTTTTTTTTTTTTTTTTTTTTTTTTTGCTTTTTTGGGTCACACCCGGCAATGCTCAGGGGCTACTCCTGGCTCTGCACTCAGGAATTACTCCTGGCAGTGCTCAGGGGACCATATGGGATGCCAGGAATCAAACTCGGGCCGGCATGGGCCGGCTGCACGCAAGGCAAACGCCCTACCCGCTGGGCTATCGCTCCGCCCCAAAACAGCCTTACTGTCAGCACATAATGGGTGCATTTTTGAGGGTCTATAATAATAATTTTCTAGAAAGTGTAGGTATCTGTACTAATGCTTTTTAAAAAAAAAATATATGGGGCCGGAGCGATAGCCCAGCGGGTAGGGCGTTTGCCTTGCACGCGGCCGGCCTGTGCCGGCCTGGGTTCGATCCCCGGCATCCCATATGGTCCCCCGAGCACCGCCAGGAGTAATTCCTGAGTGCAGAGCCAGGAGTAACCCCTGAGCATTGCCGGGTGTGGCCTAAAAAGCAAAAAAAAAAAAAAATATATATATATATATATATATATGTATATATATGAACACAGTGTCTTTGTCATTTTAAGGACAGTGAAATAAAGTTGTTTCACATACTGGGGGAAAAAACCTGTTATTTCTTTCTTAGTACTCTTGGTTGTTTAGAACTGATTTTTAATTTCCACAGTTTGTGATTTCCCCAATTTTTTTGGTCAGTAACTTCAAATTTTATTCCACTGTTGTCAGAGAACATTTACTATGTGATTTCAAGCATTTAATTTTTATTAAGGTCCAGCATATGGCATAATCCAGATAATACATAAAAATGTGCTGTATTTGTTAGGTGAAGTGTCTATAGATTAATTTGTTAGGCCTATTTATAGCGTTTTTTTTTTCTTTCTTTTTTTTTTTTTTTTTTTTGGGTCACACCCGGCAATGCTCAGGGGTTTCTCCTGGCTCTGCACTCAGGAATTACTCCTGGCGGTGCTTTAGGGACCATATGGGATGCCGGGATTCGAACCCGGGCCAGCACAGGCCAGCCGCGTGCAAGGCAAACACCCAACCTGCTGGGCTATGGCTCCGGCCCCAGCGTTTTCTATTTTCTTGTTGCTATTCTGACGAGTTGTTCTGCCCACTATTAAAATGGGGTCTTTAAATTTTATTTCCGGCACCATGGTTTCCAATACTGCTAATGGTATGGCTTCTTGCATTAATCATTCCAGAACCACAGTTTCCACCAGTATCCGATTCCCTCCTCTAGAATCCCAGCTGCCCTTCTTCCCTCCCTCCCCTCCCCTGCCCAGCTTCCTACTGAAGACCAGTCCTCGGTTTCTGTTGCCTTTGAGCATTTGTTATCCCCCTGCAGACTCTGTATCTCCTCATCTGAGAAAGGTAACTGTGTCCGTTCCCTCTCCTAACTTCACTCAGCAAATCCATCCATGCAGCACATCGTATGATTTCATTTTTTTAATAAGGTAGCATTCCAGTGTGTATATACACCATAGTTTCTTTACTCAGGCATCTGTTCTTGGACACTGGGTTGTTTCCAGATTTTGCCTATTGCAAATGAACGTAGGGGGAAAAAAGTCTTTTCTGAATAGAATGTTTGGGTCCTGGGGTAGATGACCAGAAGAAGAAATGCTGGATCACTTGGAACCTCAATTTCTAGACTCAATTTTTTCCCTCAATTTCTGAGGAATGTCCCTATTGTGTTCCAGAATGACGGGAATAGTGATGTTCCCACCAGCAGTGACTGGTGTAACGACAGGACCAGTGATATTCTCACCAGCAGTGACTGGTGTGACGTTGGAAACTAGATACCTCACCTCTCCAGGGTTTCTTTTTTCTCTTTTGGGTCACACACAGTGATGCTCAGGGGTTACTCCTGGCTCTTTGCTCAGGAATTACTCCTGGAAGTGCTCAGGGGACCATATGGGATGTCAGGGATCAAACCCGGGTCAGCCGCGTGCAAAGTAAATGCCCTACCTGCTGTACTAATTGCTCCAGCCCTCTCCAGATTTTTTTTGGGTTGCTGTTTTCCTGAACTAAATGCCATTCTCTTTTGTTGTGTTGGCCCCAAATTCTCTGCTCAGTTAGCTGAACGCTACACAATAACTGAAGAGAGATTTTAACTGCCTGGAACCATCAGTTCTTCTTGTCTTGACAAGGAGTTAATCTCTCTTCAAACCCAGCTGGACCAGAGTCACAGCACAGTCTCTGCCTCCAGCCTGAGGCCACTGCCCAGTTGACCTGAGGCAAACGGGGGTGTAGGGAGGGTGACCTAGGTCTCCTCTGCACATACTCATGTGTGTGTGTGCTCGTGCACGCTTGTGGTTCTGCGTGTGACCTCCCATGTTTGCAGGCCTATGCTGAAGTTTTTTGAAGCCTTGTTCCTATTGCTGGAGCTGCCTCAGGAAGGTGACACTTCAAACCATTTCTGATTATTTTTTCACACCTGGGGAGCAGGTTGTTCAAACTGGTCACACTCCTGAGATAGTTAATAAAGACAAGCTCTAAGAAGGGGCCTTTCACAAACCTGACAGCTCACTGGGAATGTGCTGTTTTAAAACAAATGTTGGGTGAATAATTATATATATTTGAAGGCAGCCATGTTCATTGCCATACCACTGAAGCAAAGTATAGACATTCTTCATTTATTGAGGTAACATGAGCTTACAGTAGTGGGAATGTTCTTATGCTTTACAGGCACAACAGAACCACAGCATCTGCCTCAAAAGTGCTAATATCCCCCAGGAGGCAAATTTTGGGGTCCATTCCCCAGTTTTTTTTGGTTTTGGGTTTTCTAAAAAGAAATGGGGGGCCCTACCTGCAGTGCTCATGGCTGTGCTCAGGGGCTGCTCCTGCCGGGCTCAGTGGATCCTATGTAGTGTTGAGGATTGAACCCCAGTTGGCTGTGTGCGAGGTAAGTGCCTTCCCCCTACACAATCTCTTCAGCTACCCCCTCCCTTTTATGGGGTGCTGGGAACCGAGCCAGGGACATGTCCAGGCAGAGCACGTGTTCTCCCTCTGAGTAGACCCTGCCCAGCAGTGATGGTCTGGACCTCCAGGTCATTCCCCTCTTCAGGCTGCTGGACTTCTCCGTGGCTGTGGGGCTGTTCATTTCCAGGGCCCAGTGGAGTAGGACAGAATGTGATGAAAGAGCCAGTGAAGTGTCACATAACGTGCTGTTTTCACAGAGGCAACCATTTTCTGTCTCTATCACTTTCCTGGACTGTTAGTCTTTGGCTAACCTCCCGCCAGCTCTCACTGGTTTTAAGGGAGAAAGGGCTCTTCACGGGGGCTCGCTTTTCATCTGAGGCCTTCTCACATGAATTTTCTGTTTGTGGAAGGCTTCAGATTTTGCCGGGTCACTCAATATACCTGGGAATGGGATACTTTTCCTTTGCCTTTTGGGATGATTTTGGAAGAAAATGTCTGTAAGGGATAATGAAACTTCTGGGACCATGGGGGGCCTTCAGTTTTTTGTTTTTTTCCAAGAAGCTAGATAGGAACTGGAATGTATGTCTAGGAAAAGTCCCCCACTTGCTTGGGCCCTCTCCGTGCCTAGGATCTGAAGTGGTCACCTGTCTGGGCTCATGGCCGTGCGCTCCCAGACCCTGTTCATCAGTCCTGACTCTGGGGCTTCGTTCCAATGCACATCAAACACTTTTCTGAGTAAAATGCCTGAGCCAGTGTTCCTGGTGAGGAAGCACCTTCACTGCGACTGGAGTGGAAGCAAACAGGAAAGGAGACAAGTCTGACAAGGGAAAGAGACTAAGAGTCCGCCTCAGCACACGGGATGTTACAAGTTAGCTACCGTTCCCCAAATGAAGTCCTTTCTACCCACAGTCAAGCGTGTGAGTCACAGTCTGGCATATCTCTGGCTCTACTGAACTTGCAGCAAAGACTTGGTTACCTGCTAACTGTGGAAGCAGCCTCATATCAGACGCCCTTCCAACCCCACTCCATGTCGGGAGCACCCTTAACTCTCCTTTGCAATGGATGCTTTCACCTCGTATTTGCACCAAAATTCAGGCACGCACACAGGAGAGATACAATAGCCTGAACTGACAGCTCCAAGTGTTGTCATGATTAACCCTGTTGATCAGTTTCAAAGAGGCAAACTCTGGCCTTATTCTGGAGCAAGATGCTGCGGTCTGCAATAAGACTCCATATGCCTTGTTTTTTGTAGGGTATATAAGCTAACATTTTATATTCTTTTTCTATTTTGGTGTTGGGGTACCACCTGGCTATTCTCAGGGCTGACTCCTGGCTCTGCAATCAGGAGTCACCCTGCCATGTGTGAAGAACATATAAGGTGGGGTCAGCCACATGCAAGACAAGTGTCCTACCGACTGCACTATCTTTCCATACCCTCCTTTCCATTTTATTTAGGGGGAAGCAATATGCAATTGAGACCCTATTCAGCTTGTATAGTATAGCCTATTCCCAGTGCGGCCCTTTCCAGAAAGTCTAACTGCAGTGATATCCAGGGACAGACAGTCCATACTCATGAGTGGATGAGAGAACCAAAGGGGACAAAATACTTGGAAGATCATCACTTTAATGCTCCAGGCATTTTAGACATTCATAAAATCACCTGCTTCAGAAGTTCATTTCTTCTAAAGCACCAATTGTATCCAGGATTAGAGACAAAGATATTACTGAGCTCTCTCCGCAGCACCCCAGGGCTGAAGGAGCCCCACTGTCACCGGCCCTCTTCAGTACAGGCATCCACTGTGCTCAGAGCAAGGCCAACCCCACGGAGTCCCCACCTGTTCCTTTGCTGCAGGCTGGTCCCACCCCACACGCTTCCGACTTTCTCAGACTCCTGGACTCTGTGATGATCCCTCTTAGGCACATTCAGCATACATGCCACGGATAGCTTCAGCAGTCTGGAGAAAATGGAGTGTGTGCTGGCCAGAGGCATTCCATGTGAGTGAAGGGGCTTTACTCATGACTCATGAGTAACCTTGACACTTCTTCCATGGGTCTATGAGTTCACATCTGTTGCCAAGGCTTCCTGGATTGTTGGTATGACTGGAAACATGCCTATGTTTCCAGATGCAGCAATGAGAAGCAAAGACAAGCTGCTTAGACAGCACAGCAATACACGTCAACAGCATCATTCTGAAAGAAGTGTCTACTTTGTCCAGAGAAGCCGATTTAGAGCCCTCACCCTTCTTTGAAGACAAGGCTTGTCCTTCCTTCCCAAGCAGAAGTCTCAGAGCATGCTGAGGTCTGAGGCTCCAACTTCAACTCATCTGGGGTGAGAGGAAACATGCAGACTCCAGCATTTGGGAAAAAAAGACACAACAAAATAAAACAAAACCAAAGCTTGCCAGGTGATTCCAGCATACTATCAGCATGAACTTTGGCACTGAAGATTCCGGCATCTCCCTAACTCACCTATCCTCACCAAAACCCTTGAGGTAGTCTGTGGGTCAGGCAATGATCTCTTCCACAGGATGAGAAACTAAGGCACAGAGAGGCTAGCAGGCTCCTCTGATGCTGTGCAGCCCAAAGATAGAGCCAAGTTGGGAAATGACACCCACAAATCAACAATACACCCCGCAGCAATGGGCAACGCCAACATGGACCACACATGGAGAGTGAGTAGGGAGTGAGGAGTGCCTGTGCCAGCGGCCCCAAGGAAGGGCCTGGACCTCTTCTGTGCTGACCATCTCCCATCCCACGCAATGGAAACATGCACCAAACACAACAGCACACGAGGGGTGAAGCAGGACTTCAGAGGTCTGATTATTCGTACCTACAACTTTTGCCCTTGGTTTCCTGTTTCTCGAAAAATTGGCCAAGGTCCTAAGACTTCCTAAGGCTCGACTTCCAGGTCAGCCTCTGCGCAAGGCCTGCCAAGAACCCGGTTCCCCATATTTCTCCACAGCTGTGGGTTCCTGTTATTTTCTCCCCAATTCCCAAATACCTTCTGTAACAAACCATCTCATTTTGCTCTCGATGCCAACTTTACCTTCTCTATTCTGGGCACTCACTGTGGCTTTTGCTCTGTAAAAGTATTTTCCCATGCAGTCCAAGCCAACGGGGCCTTCCTCAACTCACCCTGACATGCCTTCACACCCGACACCCAGTCTGGCTGTTCAATAATTTTGTTTTGTTTTTGGTCACACCCAATGGTGCTCAGGGGTTACTTCTGGCTCTGTGTTCAGGAATAAAACTCCTGATGGTGCCTGGGGACCATATAGGTGCTGTGGATGGAAACCAGGTTGGCTCTATGCAAGGCGGCGCTTTGCCTGCTGTACTATTGCCTCAGCACCTACTGAGTAATTCTTCCTGTCGTTCCTGTCTCCTCTGATAGCTGCCGTGGCTCACCATGCTGGAGAAGGCATGTGTGGACTTGTATTTTTTCCTTTTCTATTTTTTTTTTTTTTTTTTTTGCTTTTTTGGGTCACACCCGGCGATGCTCAGGGGTTTCTCCTGGCTCTGCACTCAGGAACCACTCCTGGCGGTGCTCGGGAACCATATGGGGTGCCGGGATCGAACCCGGGCCGACACTAGGCCGGCAGCGTGCAAGGCAACGCCCTACCCGCTGGGCTATCGCCCCGCCCCATTTTTTTTCCCTTTTCTAAAACATCCTCTTGACTGTGTACCTGTTCCTGGCGTTGAGCAGAGATACAGAAGAAAACACAGACAAGAAGGCAGGAAGGAAGACCACCCCACATTAGGGGAGAAGGGACCCTCTTCTGGGGTCAGCTGAGGGTCTCGGTGTCTGGACGGGGTGGGGGGGGTCTGTCCACTCAGATCCTACATCCTGTTCTTCCCATGGCGAGGTACCAGCCTTATGCAAAATCTACAGAATATTTACCAATCCAGTGTGGACAAGAAGCCTCTTTTTCATTGGCTTTAGAGACCATGAGGTGTTCAGAAGCCCTTTCTCGTCCATTTATGGAGTTGCTCTGATTCTAATGGGACACAAACTACTCAGGTTCTCAGGGATAATGAGAGACACAAGCAGACAGACCCCCTCCACGTCCCCAACAATGAATCCTGCCCTCCAGAGCCTGTAGAAGTGGCCTGTGAGAACCAAATGGCCCAAAGCTCCCTGTGCCTGAAGGAAGCGCCCTCTGTCCTGCAGAAAGTCCCTAAGCCAACCAGGAAGTGTAGCCAGGAAGCTGGGCACGACCTTTGCCTGGACCCATCCCAGAGGGTTGTTATTGGTTTGTTTTAAAGTCAAAACAAACAAAAAAAAAAAAAAGGGAAAAGGAGCTTAGAGAAAAAGTGCATACAGAGTTCAAGCTGAAACAAAGAGAACTGAGAACCGTATCTCCAAGTCGCACCCTACCCAAGTATAGTTAAGACAGCAAGACATCCTGGTTTCTCTCTCTCTCTCATGCTTGTTGGACGCTTGCAGGTTCAAGGCTTGCTCATGGTGTCTGACACATGCAAGGAGCAGACCACGGGTAGCGCTGCTGGCCTTGTGTCTAGCCCACCCCAGGGCGCACTGGTGCCTGGAGTAGGTGACACACAAGACCAAGGACTGTTGGTGCATGCTTGTCCCAATTCTCGTGGCTCTGCACTGTGTTGGGGTGGGGGCTGAGCAGGGAACACAACGGCAACTTCCAGAATGTTCTAACATCCCATCTGTGCCCCAGAACTGAAGGGTAGCAGCAGGGCGGGGGTAAGGCACTCAAGGCTGCAGCGGGCAGAAGAAATATCAACTATGGGTGGCGAGGTGGGCCGCAAGCCCAGGGAGGCTGCTGCGAAGGCAGATCTGGTGCTGTCTGAAGGATGGAACAGTCACAAGGTCCATCCCCGCCCCCGCCCCAGAACAGTGTTTTGTTCTCCCCTCCGAAGAAGCTTGCCCAGTTTCCAAATCTCAATCCGTGTTGGCCTTCTCCCCCAAATCTTTGGGGAAGAAGCTGCCTTTCTTCTCTGCGAGTCCCAAGCACTGGGTCAACACTCAAGTGCCCGCCCCTTGCAGGCAGGCCCCCAGGGTTGCTTCTGCAGCAGAGGCGGGTCATAGCTTGATGAAGGCAGCGGCGGGGCGGCGGCTGCTCCTCCTCTGGAGGCAGGAAGACACTGGATATGGCTATGTCCACGATGCCCTGGCACAGCTCCGCATAAAGCTTCCTGAAATGCATTAGAAAATCGGAATCACTCAGGATGTCCACTGGAGCTCAGCCCCTCAATCCCGGCCCTGCTCATGGTCACAGGACCGTCTCTCTTCTGGGTCACTCCTGTGGCATCCACTGGGGTGTCTGAGCAGATCAAGTGCTCTATGCATAGGGGGTCGAGGAATGACCCAGCCACACATGCCTCCCCAAGCCACTGCTCACTGCTCTGTCCTGCCTGAGGTGGTCCAAGGACCAGGCCTGAAGACCTGGGCCTCAGAAGTGAGCAGTACCTCCCTAGCCAGGAACCCAAATCCCGCCACGGTGTTCAAACTTACTGAGCACAGGCAGGGGCGCCGTTGACCTCAATGAGCCAGACCTTCAGCTCCTCATCCACCATGAAGTCGAAGCCAAAGAGTTGGAAGCTCTGGTAAGGGAGGTACCTGGTGCTGATGGCGGGCTCGATGCTCAGGAGGCAGCTTCTGTGGGCGGAAGGGGAAGACAGTTCCCTGAGAATGGGCGAGTGGGCACATGGGACGTGTACTCACACAGACAGAAATCAGCTGCCAGGAGTCTGCAAACGGCTCCGTGACACAGCACAGGGCTTAGCACATGTAAGGTTCTGAGTTTGGTCCCCAAAACTGCTTGACCCCACCCCTATGTCAACAGAAGTGGGGCTGGGGACCTCATATTAGGCCAGAATGGCCCCCTCTCCCACTTGACACTGGGTGTCTGGTTGCTATTTCCCTGTTATATTTTTTTTTTCAGGGGCGGGAGAGGAGTTCGGGTCACACCTGGGCACTATGAGGTATTGGGGATCTAACCTTGGCCGCCCACACACAGCACATGTAGCCCATGAGCTATCACTCAGACCCCTGGCCACCGCTCAAAACACTAGTTTTCTAGGCATGTCAAAAATCTTTAGAAATATCCGTGTTCTATCTCTAGCATCCCACATGGCCCCCAAGCCTGCCGGGAGAGATCCCTGAGAACAAGGCAAGGAGTAAGCTCTGAGCACAGCTGGGTGTAGCCCCCAGTTTTTTTTTTTTAACTTTTAGAAATAATCTGGAAAAGCAACAAATTTAAGAACCAACTGGAGGGGCAGAGAGACACCTCCGGGAGTTAAGGCACTTGCCTTGTATGCACAGACCCTGGTTTGGTCCTTGGCATGGTTTATGGTCCCTGAACATCAGGGTTAGGAGCAAACCCTGAGCTATCACATTCACTATCACTATCCTCCCGTTGATC
>JAJIBD010013746.1:0-37461 GCA_021461705.1 Cryptotis parvus
CCAGAGCACAAGGCCATCCCTTCTGACCAGGGCAGACACCATCAGAATCCGTTCTACTGGAAGAAGGGACTGCACTGCGGGCCCGATTTACCAGGTTTGGAGTGGCTCTTTTGTTGTGTGGAGGGCACCCAGTGGTGCTATGGGGGGGAGGAGGAAGTCACAGCTCCCTGGAGGTGCCTAGAGGGCCATGTAGCACCAAACAAGGAACCGCGTTCTTCTGTCCAGTAGGCAGGATCTGCTCCAGCCCTTTGGGCCACTCTCCAGTGCTTTTGGTTAAAAAAAAGTCAGGCCCAGGCAAAAAACAGGTAGCCTCCCTCACCCATTTCCCTGAGCACAGCCTTTTTTTTTTCTTTTTGGGTCACACCCAGCGATGCTCAGCCGTTATTCCTGGCTCTGCAGTCAGGAATTACTCCTGGCAGTGTTCGGGGGACCATATGGGATGCCGGAGATGGAACCTGGGTCGGCTGCATGCAAGGCCTTGCCCGCTGGACTATTGCTCTGGCCCCCTTTTTTTTTTTGGCTTTTTGGTCACATCCGGTGATACTCAGGTTACTCCTGGTTCTGTGCTTTGAAATTACTCCTGGGGGTGTTCAGGGATGCGGTGGGGGAGGGGGAACTGAACCTGGGTGTCCTGGGGTCCCTGGGTCAGCGGCATGCAGGGCAAAAGCCCTACCTGCTGTACTGTCGCTCCTGCCCCAGGGGGTGGGAGCAGCTCCAGGAATAAAGCTTTTTTTTTTTTCTTTTTGGGTCACACCGGCGGCGCCAGGGGTTACTCCTGGCTCTGCACTCAGGAATTACTCCTGGAGGTGCTCGGGGACCATATGGGATGCCGGGGGATCGAACCCGGGCCGGCATGGGCCAGCGTGCAAGGCAAACGCCCTACTGCTGGGCTATTGCTTTGGCCCCATCCAGGAATAAGGCTTAGGGCTCCAAGA
The DNA here is from genome assembly GCA_021461705.1 of Cryptotis parvus. Taxonomy (NCBI): domain Eukaryota; kingdom Metazoa; phylum Chordata; class Mammalia; order Eulipotyphla; family Soricidae; genus Cryptotis; species Cryptotis parvus. The sequence goes on from JAJIBD010013746.1 coordinate 936, forward strand.
AATGTAATGACTGGGCTCTGCTTTGTTTGTGGAGCCCTAGGTTTCCCAGGAGTTCCACAGGCGGTACCTTCCAGCAGTATTAGGTGTGACCCAAAACAAAGCAAAACCAACCAGGAACAGAGCTGCTGGGCCGGTTAGCCTGCCCTGTTGCTCTCTGGGGCAGGACAGGAGACAGCTAGATCAGAGAAGCCAAGCTGCTCTCAGTCATAGGCAGAGAGGTTTAGGACCCTAGTCCTGCAGGCAGACACAGGAGTTACTTTGTTGCCAAGCCCACAAACCACAGTGTTCTGAGCCCACAGAAGCAACAATACTCTAGTATACCAATGAGCTTTATTCTGTTACATTCAGACCAATTAGTGACCTCGCTTTTTCCCTTTGGAGGGGGCACTGCTTTCAGGGAAGAAACATAACCGAGAACAGCCTGTGCTCAGAGCCTGGTGCTGGGGACCTTGTAATGCTATGGGCTAAGCTGTTCTCCGCATTGCAAAGTCTAAGCACCAGCTTTGAGCTATCTGCTGACCTGCCTTGAAATTTTATTACATGTATATGTTGTCTGTGTTCTGGTGGGGGGGCTATTTCCGGTCACCACGCAGGCAATGCCTCGTCCTGTGCCCTCCCACCCCTGCCTTGTAATTTTTTGTTTTTTTTTGGGCTGTGCTCCAGGCTTACTCCTGATTCTGCATTGGCGGATCACTCCAGGTGGGGTTGGGAGAAACTATATGGGGTGCTGGGGACTGAACCCTGGCCGGCCAAGGCAAGCACCTGGCTTGCTGTACTGCCTCTCTGTTCCCCCAAACAGACAGACTGAGCCTGGGCTAAGAAGCAGAGGGAGGACCCAGCCAGTGTCAAGGCAACAGGGCAGCCACTGCAAATGTGACTGCACGAGGTCAGAGGTAGGGAAGAGTGAGCCCCAGGGAAGGGGAGGCCCCAGGGAGGGCATTTGGGAGGAACACGGGGTTGGAACCCGTAACCAGCCTCATGTTGCTGACCTAACACAGGATCACTGAGCTTCAGTGGGCAAAAGCTTGGGGCAGGGGAATTCACAGATTTAAAACAGAACAAATTCCCGGCATCCCCTATGGTCCCCCAAGCACCGCCAGGAGCGATTCCTGAGTGCAGAGCCAGGAGTAACCCCTGAGCATTGCCGGGTGTGACCCAAAAAGCAAAAATAATAATAAAATAAAATAAGACACCCAGAAACCACAACATTGTAGCTGCTTTGGCATCACCAGCCCCTTGGACATTTTCAGGTTACATTCAGCAGTAATGGATTTTCCTGGTGATGCTTAGGGGCGGCTCCTGGCTCTGTGCTCAGGAATCACACCTGGTGGTGCGCTGGGGACCCTATGGGATGCTGGAGATTAAACCCAGCCGCCGCATGCAAGGCAAGTGCCCTCCACTGTACTAACGCCCCAGCCCGTAACTGGGAGAGACTCACAGAAGCAGAGACGCTCCGGGAGTCACACAGTGAGTCTCACTCAGCACCGAGGATGCTCGAGCAGCCAAACTGCTTCAAAGTGTGTGGGGGAAGCTTTCCTTTTTTGTGGGCAGTGGGGATTGAGGTCACACTAAGCAGGATTTCTCCACCTCAAGCCTGTGCTCCAGCCCCTTGACCGCTCTCTGGTCCTCAATTTTCTTACTTTTTTTTCTTTTTTGGGTCACACCTGGCAATGCTCAGGGATTACTCCTGGCTCTGCATTCAGGAATTACTCAGCGGTGCTCTGGAGACATACGGGATGCCGGGGGTCGAACCCAGGTCAGCTGCTTACAAGGCAAACGCCTTACCTGCTGGACTATTGCTCTGGCCTCACATTTTCACTTTGGTATTTTGGGTCTCCTAAGCAGTGCTCTGGGGCTCGGAATCACTCCTGGAAATGCTAGGTTATGTGGGCTAGATAGTGTAACACCTGACTCTGACGTGTGGGATGTTTGATCTAAAGACGCAGCATTAGAGGGTAAATGGGGAGCCATAAGGGCCAGAGAGAGATCCAATGGGCCCGAGTGCCAGCTCTTGGAGACACCACAGGGTCCCCAAGCGTGTCAGGGGAAGCCCCCAGCTCCTGAGGGTGTGGTCTCAAAATCAAGGACCCTGAGAGCTCATCAGTTCCAGGTGTGGCTCCACCCCAGGCTACTGGAGCGCTCAGGAAACCTGTGCGGCGTTGAGGGGTCTATCAGAGGCCTCAATTCAGGCAATGCATGTGTCCACCAATCCCCAGAAAATTTTTTGGGGGGCACCTGGCTGTGCTCAGGGATCACTACCGGTAGACTCAGCGGACCTTGTGGGATGCCTAGATTAAACTTGGGTCCGCCAAGTGCAAAACAAGCACCTTACCCACTTTGCAATGTCTGCCCCTCCCCTTTTTTTTTTTTCCGGTCACAAGAGGCAATGCTCAGGAGTTACTCCTGGCTCTGCACTCAGGGATCACTCCTGGCAGTGCTCGGGGCAGAAATGGAACATGGGTTGACTATGTTCAAGGCAAATGCCCTATCGGTTGGACTATCGCTCTGGCCCCCTTTTTAAATCTGGGGCCATACCAATACTACATGGGTAGGGAGTTTCCCTTGTATGAGAATGATCTAGGCTCGATCCTGAGCACCCTATATGGTTCCCTGAGCATGCCAGGAGTAATTCCTAAGTGCACAGCCCTGAGCACCCCTGGCTGTGCCTCCAACAGTTATCTACTAATGCAAGCTCTGATAGCCCCTAAAAATGCATTGCCTCAGGCTTAGAACGCTGAGGATAAGAGTGCAGAGCTCAAGCCGCCACAACTGCTCTGCACATCCCCAGACGTCCACCCGCCTGGACCCAAACCACTGGCACCCCGCGCCACTGGACCCAAACACGGAACCATCAACCTGGCTCCTCATGTGTCACCGTGGTCCCTCTTCTCCCCGCCACCCCCGTCCCAGCAAAGACTAGGCTCTCGCGAGAGCTATACAGCGGGGAAGACACTTGCTTTCACACTGTCGACCCCGGCACCCACAGGAGTGTCCCTGGAGCGCAGAGCCAGCAGTAAGATCTGAGCACCGCCGGGTGTGGGCACGGAATGGGCACGTGGTCGCTGGCGGGCAGAGCAGGTTACTCAGCTGTGCTGTTATTGAAGGCTCGCGGCCCCGGCGCGGGGAACATGCGGCAGACGTAGTACTCGAACTCCCAGGGGCGCCTCGGGACCCCTGGCATCTCGCGGACGCCGGATTCCAGCCAGGGGGTGGTGCAACCGGGGTCCAGGCGCTCCCGCCGCCACGTCCGTCTACCCCGAAGTGGGGGGCTATGTCAAACGTTCACAACATTTACAACCGACCCCACTCCCGGCCGCTGAGGAGCTCCCACGGCAGAAGTTGCGGGACTTAGACCGCTATTCCTTTCTCGGACAGGGGGCGCGACCGAGCCGCCGGCCGACTTCCGCTCCTCTTCCACCAATCCTAGCTTTGCCTTCCTCTCCTCCCGCCCTGCCTGGGCTAACCCAGCCAATCATCTCTCAGAGATCCCTGTTTCCGCCCTCCCCAATGATTTGTGCCAATCACCACGGGTGCGAACACCGCCTTTCCCGCCCTCTTAAGCGAGCGCCGCGCGCCACCGCTCGGCGGTTGGTGGCGCTGCCCGCCGTGGAAAGCACTTTACGGAAAGGGGGCGAGGGGTGGGCCCAGCCCGTGCGGGAACCCCCGGGATTGGTCGAGAAGAGCCTAGCCCTCTGACTCCGCCCACCCCCGCCGGGGACAACCGAGTCGGAGACGCTGGGGATTGGTTCCCGGAGGACTCCCAGGTCTCGGGGCGGCGCTCCGGGGTAGGCGGCGAGCGCGCTGGAGACGCCCGGGGAGCGTTGGCTGTGATTGGCCGGGGCCGCGCCGGCTATTTGAAGGAGGCGCGCGAAGGCGCCGCAGTCTTCGCGGGCTGCTCATTGAGGCGGCGGGACGGTTCGGAGCGACCGTGTGCCCCGCGCCCCCACCCACAACCGACGCGACTGGGACGCGCGTTCGGCGCTAGCCCCGAGGCCCGGCCTGGGCATGGCCAAGGTGGCGGTGCTGAATGTGGCGGTGCTGGAGAATCCGAGCCCTTTTCACAGTCCCTTCCGGTTCGAGATCACCTTCGAATGCAACGAGGCCCTGGACGAAGGTGAGGCTGGACGCCCCCTTACCCTAACCACCTCGGACCCAGCGCCTCGCAGCGCCACCCTTGCTGCCCTGGCATCCCGCGGGACGCCGCCCCTTCCCCTTTCACCCCGCACTTTCCCCGCAAACAGCTCCCCAGCCCCCACTTGGCAACAGGACCGCTCCGGGGCGCCTGCGTCTCCTGTGCCCGCCCGACCCCGTGTTCAGCCCCTGGGCTGCGCGTTCATCCTGTCCAGAATGTGGGAGACCCCCAAACTCCAGCTCCCACCTGTTCGTTCTCCTGTTTCCCGCCTCCCACCCCCGTGCTCTCCCAGCCAGTCTCCCCGTTATCCACGCCTCTCCGGTGCACTGGCATTGGCCGCAGACCCGGGCCCCTCTAGCCTCTCCAGCTCACCACCTTGCGTTTCTCAGACTCTAGCTGAGGTTTCCAAGGACAGAGACGATACGCAGCGGGGTTTGTCCCCTTGCGCCTGGCTTCCAGCTGCAGCCTTGGCTAGGGCAAAGCCCCGCAGCCTCAGGGCCTCCCTCCCTAGTGTCCGCCTTCCCTCCTGGGTTCTTTTCCAGCATAGCAGGAAGGGGGTGGGGGTTGATACCGCATCGGTGGCCAGTGCTGAATGCCCCATGCAACTGAGGCCTGGGCTTCCCACCCCTTCCCGGTCTGAACCCTAAATTCCTTCCTTTCCTGCACCTTTTGTTTGGGGGGCTAAGCCTTGGCGATACTCAGGGCTCTCATGGCTCTGAGCTCAGAATCAATTCCCAGCTGGCACAGGGATTTTTGAACTGGATCAGCTGCATGCATGATAAAGCTCCTTGGAGGGGGTTGAAACCGGGACCTTGTGCACTAGGATGATCCGTTCCCGGGTCGGCAAGGGCCTTCCCTGGCTCTTCTCTCAGGCCAGGTCTTTGCATAAATGGAGGCGCTAACTAGAGGATCTAGCTGCCAACAACATGGCAGGATGAAATCCCTCTAGGACCTGGGCCGGGTGTGAGAAATCAGTGAAGCGTGTGTGCCACTGGAATGAGTCCGGGGTTTGGGCTCAGGCAGATGTGGGCACCTGAGACTCAACGGTTACGGTCCTGTTGGCCTGCCCCGTGTGAGCCGCCTCCTCCAGGAAGCCCCTTATGGTCCCCTCACAGGGCTGGTGGGGAGTGGGCGTGACAGGGCCCTAAGCCACCACCCCCGTTCATGAGATGGCTCTGAACTAGGGTGATGATTGGGGGACAGGGACAGGGGGGTTATACCTCGAGTTTATAAAGGAGGTACCAGAACTACAGGACAGCAGGGAGGGTGCCGGCCTTGCACGCTGCCGACCGGCGTTTGATCCCTGGCACCCCATAAGGTTCCCAGAGAGTTGCCAGGAGTGACCCAAGAGCAGCTGGGTGAGCCCAAAACTGAAAAAGGAGGCACAGCTTTCATTTCCCGCCACTTCAGTGTTGCTGCTGTGGTTCGCGTTGTCTCTTCCTGTGCTGGGTGGGCTCAGGGCTGACAGGATGTTGTGCAGCTGGCTGGAAGGTTTGGGGTGTGCTGGCTACCCGGCCTTGCCCATCTCAGGGTCTGTTGTTCATGTGTGGGTTTGGGGGCCACCCCTGACTGCTCAGGGCTTGCTCATGTCTGTCCTCAGGGTCACTCCTGGAGGGACACGAGACTCTTTGGAATTCCAGTGATTGAACCTGGGTTGGCACATTCTGGGCAAGCGCCCTCGCCACTGTTCCACTGTTCTATTGCTCTGGCCGCTTGGGTCTTTTTTTTTTTTTTTTTTTTGCTTTTTGGGTCACACCCGGCGATGCTCAGGGGGTTACTCCTGGCTCTGTGCTCAGGAATTACTCCTGGCGGTGCTCAGGGGACCATATGGGATGCCAGGGATTGAACCCGGGCCGGCATAGGCCGGCCATGTGCAAGGCAAACGCCCTACCCACTGGGCTATCGCTCCGGCCCCCGCTTGGGTCTTTATTTTGTTGTTCTGACCTGGCAGGGCTCGGAGGGGACAATGGGGTTTTTCTCCCCATGCAAGGCAAGTGTTTAGCCCTCTGAACTATTGCTCCAGCTTTGGGGCTACTCAGGGCCCTGGGTTGGAGGGAGGGACAGACGGTGCTGGGACGTGCCCAGCCCAGGGAGCCTGGGGTCGCCCTTTGCCCCAGGCCCACGTGAGCCCTGGCAAGGAAAGCCAGGATGACCCACGGGGGACAGAAGCGTACACGGCGAGGAGGGCCTTGGGACGGGGAAACAGCCATCCAGGCCTGCCTCTAGGTTCTTGGGAAGTGGGGGCATGGGAGACCCCCAGCCTGCAGCTGCCTAGGGCGTGTGCTTCCTGTGACAATCTCAGGCTTGTGCAACTTCCCCACGAAGCCCAGGGTTGTGTAATCCCAGAGAGCCCAAAATAAGCCGGCCGCTCGCGCCAGGCTGCCCCGTGCCAGCCTGACCTTGCCCCTGGTACACTTGGACGTCCAGCCCAGTCAGCAGCGGGCAGGGCCCCTGAGCTCTTGGTGTCCACCTCCACATTGGGGGTGTCCCCGTCCCAGCACCCAGTCGGGTGCAAGGGCTGGTTGGGGTCCCTGAGCTGGACCCAGGACACTCCCCTTGTGACCCCAACTGGAATTTCCGGGAGCAGGCAGGAGCTGGGGTGTCGTGTGGGAGAGCTCAGCGCAGGGGGCGCCCGCCGCCTCACCGTCCCCCTCCTGGCCTCAGCCGCCCTGCCCCGTTGTCGAGGGATAGACGGGTGGCGCCAGTCCCTGTGCGCGAAAGAGAATGTGGCATCCACCCCGCACCCTGCCTGCCACCTGCCACTTAATTCAGCCTGTGCCATACGGGGCCAGCTGCCCCGGGAGGCCCTTGTTTCTCCAGGGTACACGAGCCAAGGTCACGGCGGGGTGGGGAGGAGAAGAGGTGGGAGGGCGCAGGACAGGTGTCGCCCCTGCCAGCAAAGCTGTTTGTCCTGGTGCCAGTGGGCTGAGAAGAATGTTCCGGAGCCGGAGCGGGAGGACGGCAGGGAAGGTGCCTGCCGTGCATACGGCTGAATCCGGGCCCATCCCCAGCACCACATCTGGCTCACAAGCTCAACCAGGGGGAGAGCGAGGATAAGGATGTGGAGAACGTTCCGCGGGTCACAGACTTGCCGGGGCTCGCCCACACCCCTGCTTGCTGTCATGCTCTCTGGCCCCCCTGACGGCCCTCTGCCCCCGTGTTTCTGCAGACCTGGAGTGGAAAATCATTTACGTGGGCTCTGCTGAGAGCGAGGAGTACGATCAGGTCCTCGACTCCGTGCTGGTCGGGCCCGTGCCCGCCGGGAGACACACGTTCGTCTTCCAGGTAAGGATGAGAGAGCCCCGGGTTCTGCTCTTGCCCCCCCCCAGGTGCGGCACAGCCCTGCCCGCCAAAAAACAAAAACAAACAGGCATGGTTTGGGCTTGATGTTTGGGAGCACCCCGTTGTTCCGGGAGCACCGGCTCTGCTCACGTTGTAAAGTTCTGGTTCTGGTTCACCGGGCCAGAGAGACAGGACTGTGGAGAGGGTGCTTGCCTGGTGCGCGGCTGATGTTTTGTTTTTTTTTTTTTTTGGGTCACACCCGGCAATGCTCAGGGGTTACTCCTGGCTCTGCACTCAGGAATTACTCTGGTGGTGCTTGGGGGACCATATGGGATGCCGGGATCGAACCCAGGCCAGCACAGGCCGGCCGCGTGCAAGGCAAATGCCCTACCCGCTGGGCTATCGCTCCAGCCCCATCGGCTGATGGGGTTTGAACCCCAACACTATATGGGCCCCCTCCACCCCCAGCTCACTGGGAGTGATTCTGGAGTGCTGAGCCAAGGAGTCAGCCCTGAGTCCAGATACAGCCCAGAAAAGAAAAAGATTTAAAATGGGTGGGGGGGAACACACACGCAGCAGCCTCCCACGCCTCTGCTGGGTGCTGTGCCAGGCAGCGCTGCCGCTTGGTCAGGCCCATAAGGCCCTGATGGACGTTCCTTACCTTTCCTCGAGCAGAGACTGTTTGGCGGGACCTGGGGTGGTCGTTTGGGGCCAGCGACAGGTGCTGCTGCCCCAGATGTGTCTCCCCTAGGCCGACGCCCCGACCCGTCCTTCATCCCCGGAGGAGGATGCCGTGGGCGTCACCGTGGTCCTCCTCACCTGCACCTACCGCGACCAGGAGTTCATCCGCGTGGGCTACTATGTCAACAACGAGTACCCCAGCCCCGAGCTGCAGGAGAACCCGCCCCCAAGCCCGACTTCTCCCAGGTGGGCCCACCGCTTGTGGGTCAAGGCAGTGGCCTTGGTACCACAGGCACGTCGCGAGACACCTCCAGGGCCGTCCACAGGCTCGTGGGGCCGGGCTAGGATGGGGCAGCGAGGGCTTTGTTTCTTGCAGCTTCCCCGCACGGACAAGATTAGATAGGCCCCGCTGTGGACGGGGGAGGTACAGTCCGGCCCCGGGTGGGGTGAGGGGAACAGGGGTCAGCTCTGCCTGGGCTGGCACGGGATTTCCTGGCCGGGATGAAAACCTGAGGCCTCTGTCCCTGCGGCAGCTCCAGCGGAACGTCCTGGCCTCGAACCCAGCGGGTGACGCCGTTTCCACATCAACTGGGACAGCCCCGTGGACCAGCTGGACAGCACAGAAAGCCAGATCGCTGCCGTGGGCTGCGGCCTTCAGCTCGGCTGCACCCCCCATCAAGGACCCAGGCCTCCCCAGCTGCATCTCTGGCCTCCTTCCGGAAAACTCCATGGACTGCATCTAGATGGGGGGGGAGCCTGGCCCTGTACGCTGGCATCAGGACATCTATCGGGAGGCCCTGGGAGAACTCAGTGACCAGCAGCTACCTCGGAGCAGGCCCCAAGCAGATATGGGGCGGGACTTGCTCCCAGCCCAGGCCTAAGAGACCAGCTCACCCCAGCCAGAACTGGGAGAAGCAGGTGCTGCTCTTGCGTGCCCCCGGACAGAGCCCCACTGCACCCGCCACGAACACAGGCAAAGAAAAGGGGTGTGTAGGCCACTGGGATGCACTTCCCTTCCCGGATCAGGGACGCCCCATCCTGTGGCCTCCTAGGGGATCCACTTTTGGATCTAAGTATGGGCCATAGTCCAAGCCCCTCTCCAAGGTGGAGCTGTGCTGCCCCTGGGACAGCCAGAATTCCCAGGCAGTGAGTGTTCGCTGCTGCGTGGGTCTGCGGTGACCACCCTTTGTCCGTTAGAAGGTTTTATATTCAGTGTTTGGCTTGTCTAAAAATAAACGTAAGACTGGCTGTGGGTGCTGCCTTGGGTGGACCAGGCCGGCGACAGGCCCCTGGGAACAGCCCAGAGTGTCAGGACTCATCCTCAATGGGCCTTTCTCGAGCGCTGGAGCAACACTCAGCCCCTGACGCTCAGGCTTTGCCCTGGGCCCTGAGGCGGGGCCTTCACGCCCAGACACACACCCCTACCCGCCTCCCCGCAAGCAGCAGTGCAGTTCCCTCCTGGGGCTGACATGCACGGGAGGGGGCGAGGCGTGGATATCCCTCCCCAGTCCCTCACCACACCTGAGAAACCTGTCCACAGCGGGGCGTGTGGCAGTCAGGGAATGACCTGGGTTGTCTCAGCTGCAGGTAAAGAGAAGTCCCCCTATTCAGGGGGTAGAGGCTGAGGGATTTGCAGACCCTCCTGGCGTGCTTGCAAAGAGCACCTCCAAGGGAACTAGCACCCTTAGGACCCTGGCCATACCCAAGGGGTAACCCTTGGCTTGATGGCACCCCAGATTCCGCCTCCAGAAGGGCTGTGAGGGTCTCAGCCAGGGGGCGAGAGATCCTGCCCGGCGGTGGTCGGGGACACCTGGAGGCAGCGCCGGCCGCAGCTCTGGACCCTGTGTCCGCTGCGGGCCGCGGCCCCGCGACCTCTGACCCCGCGCCTCCGGCACCTCCCCCCCCGCTGGCAGGTGGACGGCGGCTGCGCCGGGGAATGGGGCCGGCGGCGCCAGCCCTGGCCGGGCGCTGCCGCACTGGGCGCGGGCGGGGACTGCGGCGCGCACGGGCCAGGCCTGCCGGCTGCCCGCACCGCCTCCTGGGCCGCGCCGCTGCGAGAGGCCGCCTGCCAGCCTGGGCCGCCCCGCCGCCGCCGCGCCAGGGCCCCGGCCGCCGGCCGCGCCAGAAGCCCGGCCCCCTCACCCCAAGATTGACACGGGACGTCCTGCGGAAGGCGGGCGGGACGGCGCGCCCCCGCCAATCGGCAGCTTCGCTGGGCGAGCCCCGGCCCCTGTCGGGAGCCCCAACCAATTGGGCGCATGCGCCCGCCCAGCTCAGGCCTCGCGAGCGCCGTAGTGGCGAGGCGTCTGCGGCGGCGCGTCACGGGGCCGCGAGCCTGTGACGGAGCAAGAGGATCGCGGAGAGCCAATGGGCGCCCGTGACGAGCCGTCCATCAGGCCGGCCCCGGCCAATGGGTGGCGGGCTGCGGGGGCGTCACGGACAGCAGCAGCGGACTTGGGCTGAGGTTCCCGGCGGGCAGGGGGCAGGCGGGCAGGCGGGCGGGCGCGGAGAGACGCGGGAAGCAGGGGCTGGGCGGGGGTCGCGGCGCCGCAGTCCGCGCAGCCAGCCCGAGGGGCCGCCGCCGCCGCCGCCCCCGCGCGCCCCGGGGCCGCCGCCAGCACCCGCCCCGCCGCAGCTCCGGGACCGGCCTCGGCCGCCGCCGCCGCGATGGGCAACGCCGCCGCCGCCAAGAAGGGCAGCGAGCAGGAGAGCGGTGAGTGCCTGGCCGTGACCCCGACCCCGGCCCCGCGCTGCCAGCCCCCGCCCTGGGCATCACCGCCCGGCCCCTCCCCTTGGATCCCCTTGCTTTTCTTTGCCGACCTCCTCAGCACTCCGTCCCCGTGCCTGCCCAAAGTTAGAGACTGAGGTCCCGCAGAAGAACCCCGCGCAGGGGGCCCCGGTGCACCGACGTCCCCTCTGCAGTCTGTTCCCTCCCTTCCACACCCAGCTGTCACTGCCAGCCCTGGCACGCATGACCGCTGGGGCCCCGCATGGAGCCCTGTCGCCACCCACCTCTCCTCCTGGCCCCCTCTCAGATTCTAACCCGGCCACCACTGCCTCACATTTCTTCTCCGATGGTCCCCCCCCACCCCTGCCAAACCGCCGGGACCCAGCTTCTGCCCGTCTGAAAGTGCCGCGGGGTCTTCCTTCTCCCATCCGCTGCCCCTGTCCCGCGGACCTTGGCCACTGGCTGGCCACACCCTCCCCCCTAAGCCCGGGCCATCTTTCTCCTGCCCTTATTTCAGAACACCCACCCCCTCCAGCATCTCCCAGAGAGAACCACCTGCAGAATTTTTCTCTCCTCTGTGTCACAGGGTAATCCCGGGTCCCTCTGGCTGGGGTAGCCCACAGGAGCCTAGAGGAGCGGGCAGTGCATTCAAAGCCAAGTTTGGGTCCATCTTGCTGGGAGGGACGGGGCCGCAGAACCCTCCCCAGTGCCCAGCCGCGCAGTGAGCTTAGGGCAGAGCCCCTCAATAAATGGCTGTTTCACAAGTGAGGGCTGTCTTTCGCCCAGTCCCCTGACTTCTCCAGCGGCTTCTGACTCCGAGGAAAAAGCGGACGGGGCGGTGTTGGCTGGGGGAGTGTGTCTGGGTGGAGCTGGGCTCATTCAACCTGAACCGGGCTGCGTGTGTGGGCAGTGGACGGCAGTTGGGGCAGTAGTGGGTGACTTGCTTTGCCAATAAGAGTCTCACCATCCCACTCCACTCCCCAAGCCCTGAAATGATGTTGCCTTTTTTTTTTTTTTTTTTCTTTTTGGGTCACACCCAGCGACGCTCAGGGGTTACTCCTGGCACTGCACTCAGGAATTACTCCTGGCGGTGCTCTGGGGACCATATGGGATGCCTGAGATCGAACCCAGGCCAGCATGGGCCAGCCACTTGCAAGGCAAACGCCCTACCCGCTGGACTATCGCTCTGGCCCCATGATGTTGCTTTTTACTGACATGCTGAGAAAGCCGTTTCTGGAAGTACCTTGAGAAATGGCCTCAAGCCCCTTCCTCAGTTCCTTAAGCTTAAAAAAAATTGCCACCGCGCCAGTCCTAATGCTGGCTCTCAGCTTAGACACCCTCCTGGTTCCCCAGATTGGCACTTGGACCCAAGTGGGACCCCCTCATCTAAAGACTTGCTTTCCTGGACTGGTCTGGAAGCGTCTGGGTGGGTTCCAGGGCACACCTGTCCAGGGATTCGTACCCGGGCTCCAGAGACAGGACTCTGGGGCTGAGCAGCAGCGGGGACTTATCATCGGTGATGGGAGCGGGGCGGCCAGTGGCTGCAGCTGAGCGTTTGATGACAGAGCAGCAGGTGGAGCGTGACCCAAAAAAAAATCCTCCCGGCCTGGGCTTAGAGGGGCTTGGCAGAGTGGGAGTCGCGGGGCCCAGCAGTGAGGCCGCGCGGCAGTGGCAGGCAGCTGGTTGCACAAGCAGTTGGAAGTGGGAGATGAGATAGTCTTGGAGAACTTCACTTATTTTGGGGGGGGCTTCTTGGATCACACCCGGCTCTGTTCAGGGGTTACTCCTAGCTCTGCACTCAGGAATCACTCCTGGAAGTGCTCAGGGGGCTATGTGGGATGTCAGGAATGGAACCTGGGTTGGCCGTGTGCAGGCAAACGCCCTCCCCACTCTACTATCGCTCTGGCCCCACCTTGAGAACTTTCAATGGTGTTACATGGAGGGGGGGTGAAGGGGGATCCCCAAGAAAAATAGCAGAGGCTTGGGGAAGAAGTATTAAGTGTGTCAGTGTAGCTGGGATAGCTGCGGTGGACCGTCCCGTGCCCCTGACTCCCTGCTGCTGGGCAGTGGCTGGGACAGCCGAGTGGACCGTCCTGTGCCGTTGACCCTCCCTGTCTCTCTACTGCTGCGGACAGCTGGGACAATTCGATGGACCATCTGTGCCGCCGACACTTTGCTGCTGCTGGACGCAGCATGCCGGGGGCCTACAGGTTTGGCTCGAATGATCTGATTTCTCCACTGCTCGCCGGGACTGAGGCTCCCCACAAGGCCTTGGGAGTTTGGGGTTTTTGCCTTGCCCAGACATTCACCTGCAGCCTCCCGGTCCCGATCTGACTATTTCACTGCTTATTTGAACATCAGAGTAATGGGGGCTTGGGGCTGGAGCGATAGTACAGCGGAGAGGCCGTTTGCCTTCAATGCTGCCCACCCAGGTTCGATCCCTGGCATCCCGCACGGTCCTTTTTTTTTTTTTTTTTGGGGGTCACACCCGGCAATGCTCAGGGGTTTCTCCTGGCTCTGCACTCAGGAATTACTCCTGGCGGTGCTCGGGGACCATATGGGATGCAGGGGTTCGAACCGGGCCAGCACAGGCCGGCCGCGCAAGGCAAACGCCCTACCCGCTGGGCTATCCCTCCCGCCCCGTATGGTCCTTGAGTATGCAAGGAGTAATTCCTGAGTGTAGAGCCAAGAGTAACCCATCGCTGGAGGTGACCCAAAAGATGAAAAATAAAAATAAAAATGGAGGCTCACCTGAGTTCAGAAATAAGCCTTGCCCAGCCCCAGCAGACATTTCAGTGACGTCCAGCATGCTGCCCTGCGCCCTGATCCACCATCACGGGGCGCAGGATCCCGACAGGCTTTTCATACTGGGGGCGGGTATGCATAACCCGCTTGGCGCCAACGCCTGCAGCCTGCTTTGGCGGAGGGGAGGAAGCCCGTGTCCAGCTCTGGGCCTCAGGACTGAATTTACCCTCTGGTCTGGGGGGCAGGTAGGGCAGTAGCCAGGCCTGCCTGCAGAGGGCACCCCGGGGGCCTCAGTGCTGGGCAGGTCAGCACTGTCCTGCTCCCAGGAGGGCGAGGATCAGGAAGAAGCCCCGGGAGCGGTGGGAGAGGAGGCAGCCGGGCCGCACCAGCCAAAGCCCTAGGCAGGGGCTCAGGAAAGATGCTGAGAGGGCAGAGAAAAGAAAGTGCAAGCCCGGAGCCCTGGGCTCCTGCAAGAAGGAACGGAAGAGGCGGTGGGGCCCCAAGAGGCCCCAGGGCCCTGCAGCCAAGTGGGGCGCAGGCCTTGACTGGCACTGACCAAAGGTACCCCTGGGAGCAGCCCACAGGAGAAGGGCAGCGCTGGAGAGGACCTCTGTAGGCCCGGGGTGAGCTTGCAGGAGAGGTCTCCCTGCAGAGCCGCCGGGGGAAAACCACCCCGGCCTTCTACAGAGGCCCCGCGGAGGGCCAAACCCCGCACGCGTTGGCCGTTGTACGGGTGCCCGAGAGGGTCTTACCAAGCCCCCACTTCCCTTCGCCCGCCGTGGGAACTGTTGCGGTTTGAGGGTCCTGTGTGTCGGTCCCCTGTGCCCGCGGGCTGCTGGCGCCCCTTCCCTGCCCGCCCCCACCACTGCCCGCGCCCCTGGAGCGCCCCCTGGCATCGGGGTGTGGCATGGGCCGGCCGCAGTCTCAGGAACCCTCAGGGCCGCCGTAGGGGCCGCCAGGGAAGACCTGGTGGACCGAGTGAGTGAGTGATGGCCTCCAGCCCCAACGACGGTGAGCGCTGGCCTGTTGCTATAGCAACTCGCAGTCACTGAGGGGAGGCGGTGGGGTTGGGACAGCAGATGGGAGGTGGGGGACCCCGTCTGTGCCAGGGAGTCCCTCCCTGCTGACCCTCCAGGGCAGGGATCGTGGGGGGCTGGCTCAGGCCGTCCCGGGTGGGGGGCGTCCCACTTGGCCGCGGGCGGGTGGGTGGTGCCTCGAGGGTCGGGATTCAGCCCGTATTGGACTCCAGGTCCTGTTTGGCCGGTGAGGGTCGGTCTGCCACCCTCGGGGACCCTGCGACCCTCCCAGTGTTGGGGTCTGCGGCTAGGGAGTTCTGGTCCAGTGTCGAGGCCCTGCGGACGCATGGTCTGACCTAGAGCCGGCAAGGAAGATGCTCTGGGAGAGTCCCCAGTCGCAGGGGGACGGTCCTTCCCCGGTCCCCGGACTCTGAAGTACTGTTGGGGGCTGGGGTGCTGAGTTCTCCTGCAGGGACCTAGACTTGTTTTGAGGGGTGCCCGGGGCCTTCGCTCTGGGAGCACCGATCAGGTTCGACCAGAGTGCGGGTCGTCGCACCATATTCCCCTGTTCTGCGCCCAGCGACACCATCAGGATGGTGGCAGGTGCCTGCCCCCCCCCCTCCTTCTGCCGGCGGATGGGTGCCAGCCCCCTGACTCCACTTCTTGGGGAATTGGGAAGGCGGAGGAAGAGGCTGCACCCCGCCCCGCGGGGTTCGCCCTGGCCTGGGTGCAGAGAGCAGGGCTCTCTCTACCTTCCTCCCGGGCTCCTCAGCTGCTCTTATGGCTAATTAAGGCGGGGGCCTCGTTAGCCCCCAGGGAGCCCCTGGCTGCTTCCTGGGCCAAAGAAGCCTTAACTCCTTCCCGTCTGCTTTGGGGGATCTGCTCAATGCCATACTACAGGGACCTCAGCACCCCAGGGTGGGTGAAGTCGCCAGCACAGGAAGTTAGCTTGAGCGCCCCAGGGGGAGGCCTGGGTGTGTCTGCTGGTGGGGGCACCCTTTCCCAGCCTCTGCCTGGGGCCCCATACATGCACCTTTAAAGGGTTCTGTGGCAACCAGCTCCTCCTCCAGGGTCCCCTGGGACCCCCTGCCAGCCCTGGAGCCCTCAGGTTCCTGGTCCTCTACAAAGGAAAGGTCCAAGGGGTAGGTCCCGGGTATCCCGGCATGGGTGGGGGCCAGGTGGCAGCCAGAGCGGGACCTCGGAGCCCACATTCCACCTGTGGGTGCAGCTGTTTCTCTGGGCGCACCTGGCCGTCCGCTTCCTGAGCTACCTGCGCCGCTGCACTCAGGGTCCCCAGCCTGCGCCCCTGACTCCCCACCTGTGCCCTCTGCACCCCAGCCTTGCACGCGGGAGGGGCAGGAAGCAGAGGTGAGTGCAGAGGCTCCTGGCCAGGGATGGTCCCTCAGCATCCCTCTCGCCTGGCCCAGGTGGCGGGGGCCTCCTGCCTCCTGCCCTGTACCCCCTTCCCTAAACCTGACCATCCCGGGCTGCCTGAGCCTGGTGAGTGAGTGGCTGCTGAAGCCCCCAGGGACGCACCAGGGTAAGTTCTTGATGCCCCCCAGCGGCTTGACCCTTGCGGCTTTCAGATGTGAGGAAGGCGCAGCCCCCGCTGAAAGTGTGGTCTCTCAGCCAGGCTGGGGCTGCCAGGATGGGCCCGGATCTGGTGTCTGCACCTCTCGAGCCGCCGCTGCCCAGAGCCCCCGGCACGGTGGTTTGCCTGGGGGTTTCGGCTCAGCAGAGCAGGGTGGAACTTCCCCGCCTCAGTTTCCCAGAGTGTGGAAAGGGCTGAAGGGAGTCCAGGGCCTGTGGCGAGCCCATCTCTGCCCAGCATGTCGGGGGCACGTTCCCCTGGGAGGCACCCACAGGGCAGGCGTCCCTGGAAGCAGGTCAGGATCACACACCCCTTGCTGGGCACTGGGCAAGGACCAGGCAGCCAGGGGCCCCAGGGTGACAGCTGAGCCCCCAGGGCGCCTGCTCACAGCAGAGCCGGGCCGCTCCCCAGAGGAAGGCCAGGCGGAGCAGCCAGATCGGGCTATAAATACCTCGGGCGGGCGCTGCTCCCTGCCTGGAATGTCCTCGGAGCCCGGCGGGTGGGGGTGGGATGGCTGGGATGCCACTCCCCACCCCCCCCCAAAGTTACCCTGCGCCCCCGAGACCCCACAGATTCCATCTAAGGGGACCCAGGCCTGCCCTTATCTGCTCCGCACCCCACAATCTACCCACAAGCCTCTCCAGGGTCTCTGAAGCCCAGAGAAAGGTCAGGCCTGGCCTAAGCCCACCACATCCCACTCTGACAAGCTGCTCCCCTTGGAAATCTACCCTGCCCCCAAGGTGGGGATCCATCTAATTGTACCCTCTGTTCCTTGCAGTGAAAGAGTTCTTAGCCAAAGCCAAAGAAGATTTTATTAAGAAATGGGAAAACCCTTCTCAGGTGAGCCCCCACCCCGAATGCAGACCTGGGGTGGGCTGAGGGGTCTTCCCCAAACCCCTGCCGCAGGGGCCTCTGCCTCCCGCACATAGCTGCTGGGCCCCAGCTAGGCTGGATCTGGCCCTACCAGGGCCCCAAGGATGAGCCTGCGACACCTCCCCCACCACGCCCTCCTGCCCTGGCTCCACCTGCTCCCCAGGGCCCCCTCTGCTGGTGGAGGAAGAGGCGCCCCAGACCCTGGATGTGGAGCCGCGGGCTCCTCTGGACCGTGGGTTCCTGAGCCCATTCCCTGCCCCTGGTGCCCGCAGAACACAGCCCAGTTGGACCACTTTGATCGTATCAAGACCCTTGGCACAGGCTCCTTCGGGCGGGTGATGCTGGTAAAGCACAAGGAGTCGGGGAACCACTTCGCCATGAAGATCCTGGACAAACAGAAGGTGAGTCTGATCGACAGCCAGGAGGGGCCAGGACGGGGCGCAAGCTGGAGGTCTTCTCGGAGGAAGTGGCACTGTCCCACCCCCCAACCCTAGCCTCTTGGACTTTTTTTTTTTTTTTTGCTTTTTGGGTCACACCGGCAATGCTCAGGGGTTTCTCCTGGCTCTGCACTCAGGAATTACTCCTGGCGGTGCTCAGGGACCATATGGGATGCCGGGGATCGAACCCGGGCCAGCACAGGCCGCCGCGTGCAAGGCAAACGCCCTACCCGCTGGGCTATCGCTCTGCCCCAGACTCTAGACTTTTTTTTTTTTTTTGCTTTTTTTGGGTCACACCCGGCAATGCTCAGGGGTTTCTCCCTGGCTCTGCACTCAGGAATCACTCCTGGCGGTGCTCGGGGGACCATATGGGATGCCGGGGATCGAACCCGGGCCAGCATGGGCCAGCCGCGTGCAAGGCAAACGCCCTACCCGCTGGGCTATCACTCCGCCCCCGGACTCTAGACTTTTTGAAACCCACTTTTCTTTCTTTTTTTTTTTTCAGTTTTTGTTTGTTTTTTTTTTTGGCATCACACCCAGCGATGCTGAGGTGTTACTCCTGGCTGCACACTCAGGAATTACTCTGGCAGTGTTCGGGGAACCATATGGGATGCCGGGGATTGAACCTGGGTCAGCCACATGCAAGGCAAACACCCTCCCTGCTGTGCTATCACTTCAGCCCCTCTTCTTTTTTTTTTTTCTTTTTTTTTTTTATGGCCAGTCACCCCCATAAGAGCACCTCTACCCCATAGACCTGGGCATGTGACTTGGAACTTTCTAGAAACCCTGTGAAACAAGTTAAAAGAGTGGGTGACAGGTGACAGATCTCAGGGAGCTGGGCTGGATGCTGGGACACTTGTGCTTGCCTTGTTCTCAGCCGACCGGGTTCGATCCCCGGCATCCCCGAACCATGCACCTAAGTGCAATGCCAAGGATAGCCCCTGAGCACCGTGGCATGTAGCCCCAAAACACAAAATCGTATCAGAGAGCTGGAGCGAACGTGGGCTCAACCTCACCCCTGCACCAGCCAGAGCTCTCAGGGGCTCCAAACCCTAGCCGCCATGGGGCCGGGCGATAGCCCAGCGGGTAGGGTGTTTGCCTTGAACGCGGCCGGCCTGTGCCGGCCCAGGTTCGATCCCCGGCATCCCATATGGTCCCCCGAGCACTGCCAGGAGTGATTCCTGAGTGTAGAGCCAGGAGTAACCCCTAAGCATTGCCGGGTGTGACCCAAAAAAAAAAAAATTTAAAAAAAAAACCCTAGCCGCCAAACACACTTGTGTGGCCCCAAAAACATGAAAAAACCTAAAAAAGTTGGGGGGCTCCACGGGGGATGCTGAGGCCCCAGACTCTGTCAGCCCAGCACCAGAGGCCCCCACCCACACCCCAGAAGAGCTCCCTGGGCACTGCTGGGGAGACCCCCCCCCAACGAGACAATGAAAACACTGCAGCTGAGCGCCGCCTCACGTGGGGAGCAGGTGTGAGACAGGTGGGAAACGGCTCAGACTGCAACATGCCAGGAGTCACCCCAGCATGGCACGGGGTAGACCGGCCCCAAAGAAAGAGGCCTAGGGCGGAGCGATCGCCCAGCGGGTGGGGCGTTTGCCTTGCACGCGGCTGGCCTGTGCCGGCCTGGGTTCGATCCCGGCATCCCATATGGTCCCCCAGCACTGCCAGGAGTGATTTCTGAGTGCAGAGTCAGGAGTAACCCCTGAGCGCCGCCGGTGTGCCCAAAGAAAAGAGGCCGGAGGGCAGGACAGGGGCCAGACAGTAGGACAGGGCTGGGACTGGGACAGCAGGGAGGGCATTGGCCTTGCACACTGATGACCCGGGTTCCATCCCCATCACCCTATAGGGCCCCCAAACCTTCCGTAGTAATCCCTGAGCACAGAGCCAGGAGTAATCCTGAATGAAATGAAGAAGGGAAGAGAAGGAAGAATGGAGGAGGAGGATCAGGGCAGGCGGGAGGAAGGAGACCTGGGAGGAGGGCTAGGGAGGAAGGAGAGCCGGGAGAAGGGCGGAGGGTCCACAGGCAGAAGGTGCTTCTGAGGCTGATGGCTCTCACCACCTTGGCACCTCCGTGCTGGGGTGCTGGATACCACCCCCACGGCCTGTGACCGTGGCAGGGGCACCATGGGAGTGCCCAGAGGCCTAAAGCAGCCCCCACAGGGCTCTGGGAGTGGAACTCAGGGGGGTCACTCCAGCCCCTTCACTGTCTACAAGCCCAGGAAAGGTGTTTTGTTCCACTGTGTTGTTTTGGGACCACATAGGGTGCCAGGGATGGAACCCGGATCGGCCTGGTGCAAGACCAGGGGCGTGCCCTGTTAATCTCTCCAGAAACACCCCAGGAAGGTGTTTCTGACACCGTAACGCAGTGGTGCCACTCCTGTCTTCTAGCTTGCTTTGGGGGTGGGGGGCACCACAAGACCCCCAGTGGTGCTTGGAGCCGTGCGTTCAGGACAGGAGCCCAGAAACACGTCCCCCTGCCCCCCCAGCCCAGCCCCCCAGCTGTCTCCCTGGGCTCCACTCTTGCTCATCTTTCCAGTTTCTGCTCAGTGCTCCTTCCTCCAGGAAGCCTTCTCGGGCTGCCCTTGGGTTCTGCCCTCACCAGTACCTACTTGGGCCATCCACGGGCCTCCCAGCTCCCGTTCCAGCGGCTCCCGCTCCTCTCGGTCGGTGACTCCTGCGCCTTGGCCTTGACCGTGATGTCTGGGCCGCCCGCAGGTGGTGAAACTGAAGCAGATCGAAGCACACGCTGAACGAGAAACGCATCCTGCAGGCCGTCACCTTCCCGTTTCTCGTCAAGCTCGAAGTTCTGCTTCAAGGTAGGAGCTCTAGGTCGACCCGGGGCCTCAGGGGGTCTCCAGGGGGGTGGCCGGAACCCAAACACTCTCTGGGGCGCTGTGATCCACACCATCACCTGTCCTTGCTCCCACCCACCATCCCCAAATCTGGAATCTTTTTCTTCTCTCTCTAATGTGGGGGTGGGAAGCCAGAGCAATAGGGCAGTTCAATGGGCGGCACTGGCCTTGGCCACGGCTGTTCTGGGTCCCATCCCCAGCACCACATAGCGTCTCCCAAGCCGTGCAGGAGTGACCCCTGAGTGCTGAGCCAGGAGTCAGCCCTGCGCCCTGGGAGGTGGAGGAGGGGCTCCCATTTGGATCATCCCCCCAATCTGTTTTGCGCTGACCTGCTCTGGCCGCACTGCCCACAGGACAACTCCAACCTCTACATGGTGATGGAGCGTGCCCGGCGGGGAGATGTTCTCACACCTGCGTCGCATTGGGAGGTTCAGGTGAGCCTCGCACTCGGGGTCACTCCCAGTGGTGCCCAGGGGCCCCAGGGGCTCCACACCAGGCCATGCCTGCCCCTGCCCTAGACTCTCAGAGCTCCTGAGTTGAGGATTTCTGCCCGCCCTGTCCACGCGCCTCCATCAGCCAAGCATATGCCTTGTGCCCCGGTGGAATTGCCCACGGCCCCATCCAGGATATTCCTGCCCCCAACAAAACTCCGTGTGCCGGGAGATGGCACCAGGGTTTTTAAATACTGGAGCTCCCAAACCAGCAGAACCAGACTGGAGCAGCGCCCAGACTGCAGGTCACTCTCAGAGGCTACACGTCCTCCGGGCCTGGGGCCGGGCCCGTTTGCTGGAGATGGAGGGCAGCAAGGCAGGCCTGCCTGTGTGAGGCCCCAGTTTGCTTTATTTTTTTTTTTGCTTTTTGGGTCACACCCGGCAATGCTCAGGGGTTTCTCCTGGCTCTGCACTCAGGAGTTACTCCTGGCGGTGCTCGGGTGACCATATGGGATGCCGGGGATCGAACCCGGGCCAGCACGGGGTGGCTGTGTGCAAGGCAGATGCCCTACCCGCTGGGCTATGGCTCTGGCCCCAAGGCCCCAATTTGGATCCCTGGTGCTGCCTGCCTGCCCAGAGACTTGACCTGATAATTTTTTTTTTTTTTTTTGCTTTTTGGGTCACACCCGCGATGCTCAGGGGTTACTCCTGGCTCTGCACTCAGGAATTACTCCTGGCGGTGCTCAGGGTACCATATGGGATGCCGGGATCAAACCCTGGCCGGCACAGGCCGCCCGCAAGAGGCAAACACCCTACCCGCTGGGCTATCGCGCCCCGGCCCCAGGACCTGATAAATTTTTTTTTTTTTTTTTTTGCTTTTTGGGTCACCCGCGGGGTTACTCCTGGCTCTGCACTCGAATTACTCCTGGCGTGCTCAGGGGACCTATGGGATGCCGGGATTGAACCCGGCCGCCGGCCGCAGGCAACCCCCTACCCGCTGGCTATCACTCCGCCCCTGATAAATTTTTTAAAAAATTAAAAAAGAAAAGGGGCTTGGCGCCAGCCTTCTACCAGCCAAGCCAGGCTAGACCCACAGCGCCACACAGGTTCCGCTTGAGCCCGCCAGGAGTGACCGCTGAGTGCAGAGCCGACGCAGCCCTAAATCTTCCAAATAAATGAGAGTTTTATTTATTTTATTTATTTATTTATTTATTTATTTTTGCTTTTTTTTGTGTCACACCTGGCAATGCTCAGGGGTTTCTCCTGGCTCTGCACTCAGGGAATTACTCCTGGCGGTGCTCGGGGATCATATGGGATGCCGGGATCGAACCCAGGCCGGCTCAGGCCAGCTGCGTGCAAGGCAAACACCCTACCTGCTGGGCTATTGCTCCGGCCCCATAAATGAGAGTTTTGAAGTGAAAAGCTATTTCTCCCCAAAAGAGGGGGATAGGTCACACAGCTCTTTTGCGGCCCAGCTGCACCAAATGTGGGGCAACAGGTGAGGCTGGATGGGCCCATGTCCCGTGTGGGGCACTCGGGCCGCCCTGGCAGCCCACCTGTGCTCACGGCCCTTCCCCTGGGTGCCGCCCAGTGAGCCCCACGCCCGCTTCTACGCGCCCAGATTGTGCTGACCTTTGAGTACCTGCACTCGCTGGACCTCATCTACGGGACCTGAAGCCTGAGAACCTGCTCATCGACCAGCAGGGCTACATCCAGGTGCTGGGGGGCAGCCCGGGGGCCCCACTGCCCACCCATACCACCCGCCAACCCAACCCCTGCACTGCAGGTCACCGACTCTCGGCTTTGCCAAGCGTGTGAAAGGCCGAACCTGGACATTGTGCGGGACCCCGAGTACCTGGCCCCCGAGATCATCCTCAGCAAAGTAGGCGTTGGCCCCTCAACCTGCCTACGCCTGTCCATCACCCTGCCCCTTCCGCCTCACCCTGCAGGACCCTCCACCTCACCCGCACCCCTCCACCTCACCCGCACCCCTCCACCTTACCCTGCACCCCTCCACCTCCCTGCACCCCTCCACCCCGCACCCCTCCACCTCACCCGCACCCCTCCACCTCACGCACCCCTCCCACCTCACCCGCACCCCTCCACCTCACCCTGCAGGACCCCTCCTCACCCGCACCCTCCACCTCACCCGCACCCCTCCACCTCACCCGCACCCCTCCACCTCACCCGCACCCCTCCACCTCACCCTGCAGGACCCTCCACCTCACCCTGCACCCCTCCACCTCACCTGCACCCCTCCACCTCACCGCACCCTCCACATCACCCGCACCCCTCCACCTCACCCGCACCCCTCCACCTCACCGCACCCCTCCACCTCCCCCCTCCACCTCACCCGCACCCCTCCACCTCACCCGCGGCCCCTCCACCTCACCCGCACCCCCCCCCCCCCCCCCCTCCCCCCTCCCCTGCACCCCCTCCCCCCGCACCCCTCCACCTCACCCGCACCCCTCCACCTCACCCGCACCCCTCCACCCTCACCCTGCACCCCTCCACCTCACCCTGCAGGACCCCTCCACCTCACCCCCCCCACCTCACCCCTGCACCCCTCCACCTCACGCACCCCTCCACCTCACCCACCCCTCCACCTCACCCGCCCCTCCACCTCCCGCACCCCTCCACCTCACCCGCACCCCTCCACATCACCCGCACCCCTCCACCTCACCCGCACCCCTCCACCTCACCCGCACCCCTCCACCTCACCCGCACCCCTCCACCTCACCCGCACCCCTCCACCTCACCCGCAGCCCCTCCACCTCACCCTGCACCCCTCCACCTCACCCTGCCCCCTCCACCTCACCCGCACCCCTCCACCTCACCCGCACCCCTCCACCTCACCCGCACCCCTCCACCTCACCCGCACCCTCCACCTCACCCTGCACCCCCTCACCTCACCCTGCCCCTCCACCTCACCCACCCTCCTCACCCTGCACCCCTCCACCTCGCACCCCCCACCTCACCGCACCCCTCCACCTCACCCTGCACCCCTCCACCTCACCCTGCACCCCTCCACCTTACCCTGCACCTCTCTACCTCACCCCTGTACCCCCTCCACCTCACCCTGCACCCTTCTACCTCACCCTGCACCCCTCCACCTTACTCTGCACCCTCTAACTCACCTGTCCCTCCCCTCACCCTGCCCTCCACCTCACCCACACCCCTCCACCTCACCCGCACCCCTTCACCTCACCCTGCACCCCTCCACCTCACCCTGCACCCCTCCACCTCATCCTGCACCCCTCCACCTTACCCTGCACCCTCTACCTCACCCCTGCACCCCTCCACCTCACCCTGCACCCTTCTACCTCACCCTGCCCCTCCACCCTCACCCCTGCACCTCCACCCCTCCCCCTGCCCCTCCATCTCACCCCTGTACCCCTCCACCTCACCCCTGCACCCCTCCACCTCACCCCTTCACCCCCTCACCTCACCCTGCACCCCTCCACCTCACCCCCCGCCCTCCCACAGGGGCTACAACAAGGCCGTGGATTGGTGGGCTCTGGGGGTACTCATCTATGAGATGGCTGCAGGCTACCCCCTTCTTCCGGACCAGCCCATCCAGATCTATGAGAAGATCGTCTCTGGGAAGGTGAGGTCCGCAGAGTGGGCGCCGCCCACCTACCATAGCTCCAGAGGACTTTGTGTGTAACAAGCCCAGGTCAGCGGAGGAGGCTTCGCCTGGGCGCCCTTGAGCAGCCTGTCCTCCCTCCAGCCCCATCTCCCTCAGGGACTCCCAGCCAGGGGCTCAGAAGCCCATGTGCGTGCCCCATGCCAGGCTGCGAGCTGGCGGGACCCAGCAGGATGGAAGATAGGAGTTGAGGGGGGCTTCCCTGCGTCTCTCTGGGACCAGCCCAGAGAGGTGGAGTGTGTAACCAAGGTCACACAGCAGAGCGGCGGGAGCACTGGGCTGGGAGTCCAGCTGCTGCTCGCAGCCCTGGAGATACTAAGAACGGGGTGGGGCCCTGAAGAAGTGGGAGCGGTGGTTGGGGAGGGTGACTGCATGCTCCGTGAGCCTCCCCAGCAGGTCTGGTTTCTGCCCCACTTCAACCGGCCGACCCGCCTCCCCCAGGTCCGGTTCCCTCCCACTTCAGCTCCGACCTGAAGGACCTGCTGCGGAACCTGCTGCAGGTGGACCTGACCAAGCGCTTCGGCAACCTCCGAACGGGGTCAGCGACATCAAGGGCCACAAGTGGTTCGCCACCACGGACTGGATTGCCATCTACCAGCGCAAGGTGGGCGGCGGGGCATGGCCCCCCTAGGGTGTGGTCCTGGGGAGCCTGCAGGCTGAGGGGGCCCGGCTCTGCCCACAGGTGGAGGCCCCCTTCATACCAAAGTGCAAAGGACCGGGGACACAAGTAACTTCGACGACTACGAGGAGGAGGAGATCCGCGTCTCCATCAACGAGAAGTGTGGCAAGGAGTTCTCGGACTTCTAGGGTGCGCCTCGGCCCCACGGGGTCGCTCTTTTCTTTCCCGGTTTTGTTTTTTAGGGGTGGCAGGTGGATTACACAGCCAGTGTCACCTCAGATTTCCTGATCTCACCCGCTGCCCCCTATTCCAGGGGCTGGGGAGCAGGACGCCCAGATCCCGGAAGGGGCCACCCCGCCCCCCGGCCTTGCTCCCTCCTCCCTCTCTCTCCTCGCTAGCCCCCACCCACTTATGTTTTAAATTGAGTTTTTCTAGGTTTGGGGCACTCTGCGGTGTCACTGGCACGTGTATCCAAGGGCAAGGTGTGGGAAGAGGGTGGCTGCCCCTAAGGCCAAAGGAATGAAGGAAGGACCAGACGCTCCCCTGCGTGCTCCTGGGCCCCGGGCACGCCTCCCTGCGTGCTCCTGGACTCCTGGGAGAGTGGAGCAGCGACTGGCGCGCAGTGGGCTGCCGGCCGAGTCTTTAAAAGACAATTTACAGTCTCACTTGCGTTCCAGCAGAGCCTGCTGCCTCCCTCCCGCCACCCCTCTCCTGCCCACCCGCCTCCCGAATCCATTTGAACGGCCGGGAAGCAGAACGACTTTGGAGGAAGGAGCTGGGGGGGCTCGAACACCTCACCGCCCCCCCCGCCGCTCATCGCCACCCTCCCCTGCTGGGGTGGGGGGGTCCCTGGCCTTGCCACAGCCCCCACTCCAGCACTGCCTCCTCCTGCCCGGACACATCATTCTCAGCCCCTAGGGCTTCGGGACCCAGACAAAGCAGCAGCCCCTCTTCCTGCAAGTCCGGCATCCGGCCCGGCCGGGCCACTCGCCCCTGCCCCCCAACTCTGAAATTTTATTCTCGGCAAGATTCTAATGCCCCAGCCCAGTTGGGAAGGCAAGCCACCGCCTCCCACCCCCGCCAAAAAAAAAAGACTTGGATTAGGCAGAGCCCCTCCCCACAGGACCCAGGGTTCAAGGGCAAGGCTGCAAGGAGGGGCCGCCTGTTTCATCCACACAGCAGCTCCAGGTCCTCACACACCCCGACCCTGGGACCCCCACCTCCATTTCTGCTGTCTTCTCACAGGAGAAAAGCGCGGGGGGGCCCCCACCCGCCCATTGTCCCTCTCCAACTTCTCCGGTCCCGGAGGAGCTCTGAGGCCGGGCGGCTGCCCAGGGGTGCGGGGTAGGGGGGCTATTCAACCTGTCTGCTGGAAGGACCGACTTCCTAAACCGTGTGCTGTTGTAAACATATTTGAAAACTATTACCAATAAAGTTTTGTTTAAAAAAAAAGTATTGCGGGTGTCTCTGACTCTGGGCCCCCCACCCGCCCACCGCCAGGGTGGGCGAGGTCGCGGGACTCCGACGTCTGGGCTGCGATCCTGCAGAATCCCAGGTGCCGCTGGAATTCCGTCACTGCCTCTGCCCCGCAGAAGCTGGGGGGCAGGGGGCGCCGAGCTGCCCTCTGACCACCCCCGAGCCGAGGGGCCCCACAGGGCGTCCAGCCCCCAAGCCGAGAGGGCGCTCGAGGGAGCTGCCGGGGCCGGCGGGCGCGACTAGGAGGCCGGAGCTTCGGCGGGGGCGGCCCTGGCAGAGGGGAGTCTCCGGGCGGGGTGCGGGGGTGCCGGCGCGCGCCCCCTAGCCGCAGCCTCGGCGCGCGCGGGGGCGGCGGCGCCGGCCAGGAGGGGCCCCCGCGGCGGCCCCGGCCCGCGGGCCCGGCGAGTTCCCGGTAAGTGCGGTCGGTCCCGCGAGCGGAGCGCGCTGGGGAGGCGTGGAGCGGGGGGCTGGGCGCCGGGGGACGTCTGGGTCCCGCGCCCAATGGCTGGAGGGCGGCCGAGCGCCGCCCGCGCGGGGCCCGCCCGCCCGGCCCGCGCCCCTCCCCGCGCCCCTCCCCCCCCGCCCCCGCCCGGCGCCAACTCCGCGGCGCCTCCTTAAAAAAGCGCGGGAGTTGTAAGGGGGGCCGGGGAGAGCCAGAGTGAGCGCGAGCGGCGGGCGCGGGGGGCGGGCGGGCGGGGGCCGCGCTCCCACCTTAAAAAGCGGGCGCGTGGGGGTGGGAGGGAGGAAGGCGGCGGGCGCGGGTAGGCGGAGGGCGGGCAGGAAGGGGGCCAGAGTGTCCCGGGCGCAGGGCGCGCGTGCGGCGGCGGCGGCGGGGAGGGGCCGGCCGCGCCGCGCTCCCCCTCCTCCCCTGCTCGCATCCCCGGCCCCGCGCGCGCCCAGCACCGGCGGGGCCGTGTGTGCGTGCGTGCGAGTGAGTGAGTGTGCGCCTATTTTTTTTTTCCTCTCTTTTCTTTCTCTCTCTCACTGTTTTTTTTCTCTCTCTCTGCCTCTCGCGCTCCCTCGCTCTCGCTTTTTTTTTTTTTTTTTTGCAAAGAAACAGCAGCGCCGCCGCCGCTCCGCCGAGGCGCTGCGCCCCGGGGGGAGGCGGAGGAGGCGGGCAGCGGCGGAGGGAGGGGAGCCGGGGAGGGGGCGCCGCGCTGGGAGGGAGGCAGCGCGCACCGTGCAGCCGGGCCGGGCGGGAGGCATGGCGGGGCCCCCGGCCCTACCCCCCCCCGGAGACGGCGGCGGCCGCCACCACGGCGGCCGCCGCCTCGTCGTCCGCCGCTTCCCGCACTACCAAGAGTGGATCCTGGACACCATCGACTCGCTGCGCTCGCGCAAGGCGCGGCCGGACCTGGAGCGCATCTGCCGGATGGTGCGGCGGCAGCGGCCGGAGCCCGAGCGCACGCGCGCCGAGCTCGAGAAACTGATCCAGCAGCGCGCCGTGCTCCGGGTCAGCTACAAGGGAAGCATCTCGTACCGCAACGCGGCGCGCGTCCAGCCACCTCGGCGCGGAGCCACCCCGCCGGCACCGCCGCGCGCCCCCCCGCGGGGGCCCCGCCGCCGCCGCCGCGCCGCCGCCCACGCCCGCCCGCCCGCCGCCGCCGCCCGCGCCCGTCGCCGCCGCCGCCGCTGCCGCCGCCCCGGCCCGGGCGCCCGCGCGGCCGCCGCCGCCGCCACAGCGCCCCCCTCGCCCGGCCCCGCGCAGCCGGCCCCCGCGCGCAGCGGGCCGCGCCCCCTGGCCGCGCCGCCGCCCGCGCCCGCCGCCCAGCCGCCCGCGGCGCCCCCGGCCGGCCCGCGCCGCCCCCCCCGCCTGCCGCCGCCCGGGAGCCTCCGCTGCCGCTGCCGCCACCGTCGCCGGCGCCGCCACAGCAGCCGCCACCACCGTCGCCGGCGCCGCCGCCGCAGCAGCCGCCGCCGCCGCCGGAGGGGGCGCGGTGCGCCGGCCGGGCCGGCGGCGCGGCCCGTGAGCCTGCGGGAAGTCGTGCGCTACCTCGGGGGCAGCGGAGGCGGCGGCGCTGGTGGCCGGCTAACCCGCGGCCGCGTGCAGGGTCTACTGGAAGAGGAGGCGGCTGCGCGGGGGCCGCCCGGAGCGCACCCGCCTCGGAGCGCTCGCGCCTCCCCCGTGGGGACAGGCCCGGACGGGCTCCCCGGCCGCCAGCGCCCGCGCGGCGCGGAACAAGGTGAGCGCTCGCGCCGGGGGAGCGAGGGGCGCAGGAGGGCGCTCGGGCAGGTGCGGCCAAGTTGGGGGGCGGACGTGGAGGTGCGCGGGAGGCCTGGGCCGCGCGCCGCGTCCCCGGGCTACGTGCGTGGTGACCTTGGCCGGCGACTTAATCCCCGCGAGCCTCAGTTTCCTCCGCAGCGCACGGCGGTCCGGTGACAGGAGCGACCTCTGGGGGCGGCGGCGCGAGGCGAGGGCGGTTGCGCGGCCGAGTCGCGGGTGGACGCCGCGGAGGAGCGAGGGCGGAAAAGTTGGTCCCGGCCGGTGAGCCGCGGGGCCGCGGCCGCCACCCACCAGGCCCGTTCCTTTACCCGTTATCCCCACCAGAGAGGCGAAGAGCCTGTGCTTGAGAAAGACGACGAGGGAAGACGAAGACGAAGAGGAAGATGATGAGGACGATGTGTCCGAGGCCTCCGAGGCGCCCGAAAGTGACCGTCCCGGCGGGCGCCGCCGCACCACCAGCTCAATGGCGAGCTTGGCCCGCAGAACGCCAAGGAGCGGGTCAAGGAGTGGACGTCCGCTGGCCCCACCAGGGCCCAGAGGAGGGCCGCGGGCCAGCGTCGGGCACCCGCCAGATCTTCTCCATGGCCATGAACAAGGACGGGGATCGGGTATGGCTCCCTGGGCCTGGGGGGACCCCAAACCGGAGCCGCGGGTGTGACCTGTCCTCTTTTTCCCAGGCTGCGCCACCCTGGACCAGACTGTCCTTCCCCCGTGCCTTTGACCCCGGGAAAACCAGCTCTTCCCGGGCCGATGGGGATCCCCTTTGGTTGCCCGTAAAGTCGGGGTGTCGGAAAAACTGGGGGTGTGTGTCCAGATTCGCCAAACCGACCTCCAAGGCTTTGAGCCTCATGGGGGTCCCTCTGTGTTCCCGTGCAGTTCTGGCCGCAAGGAGAAGCCAGCTGACCCCGTGGAGTGGACGGTCATGGACGTGGTGGAGTACTTCACCGAGGCTGGCTTTCCCGAGAGCAGGCAACAGCTTTTCAAGAGCAGGTGGGGGCGGGGTGGGGCTCCTGTCCTGCCAACCCCTCTCCCTTGCACACCTGGGCCCGCCCTGACCCCTGTGTATGTGAATGCCTGTCCAGGAAATCGATGGCAAATCGCTGCTGCTCATGCAACGCACCGACGTGCTGACCGGCTTGTCCATCCGCTTGGGCCCTGCCCTGAAAATCTATGAGCACCACATCAAGGTGCTCCAGCAAGGCCACTCGAAGACGAAGACCCTGACGGCTTTCTTGGCTGAGCGCCCAGCGCACCCGTCCCTCCCCATCCTCAGAGCCCCTGTCCACTCCCAGCCCGCGCCCTGCGCCCAGTCCAGACTCTGGACAGGGGCACCCCCTTGGTCCTCATGACAGTTTCTAAGGAGGGGGCACAACCCCGTGCTCATCTAGAGATGAAACAGCAACGAGAGGCCAGACCTCTCCCACTCCCCTTCACTCCTAAGCCCCGGACATTTTTTGAGAAGGAAAGAAAAAGTGGGGGCCTCCCTCCTACCGAGATCCCTTTGAGTTCACCCAGATGTTTCCTATATAAATGTTTTGTTCAACTGTTCTGTTCTTTTGGGTGGGCGGCCATACCTTGCTGCCCTGCCCCCTGCCGTGGTGGGGGGGGTTCCCTGTGTCTTTCTTCTCTTTCCCCCTTTCTCTCTGTTGGTTGTTGCTCCAGCTGGCTGTATTGCTTTTTAATATTGCACCGGAGGTTTTTTAAATAAAGTTTTAAGAAAAAGAAATGAGAAAAAAAAGCTCCGGATTATCCCTGTCGCGAATGGAGTGGGGAGGGGGCAGCGCTTGCTGTGTTCTCTGCCCTCTAGGGGCCGTGCCCCGAACCTTGCCCAGCGCCGAGCAGGCACTCCGATATTGCTTACTCGCCTTAGACCTTTTCTGCACCTTCAAAACATTTTTTTTGACGATTGCAGCCCAGGAAGGGAGACGCTTCCCAAAAACTCACCATAGGGAGAACAAGTGCCCACCAGCCCAGGTGGCGGGGGTGTTGGAATGGGTGGGGGAGGTAGGGTTGAGTACCAACCCTGCCCCATTTCATAATGACATTTTTCCCCTAGCCTCTAGAAAGTTCCAGAATATCTTTCAGGTGTTTTTTTTTTTTAAGAGATACCAGGGCCTGGGATTCAGAATCTGAGCATGGGGCAGGTGTGTACAACCCCTCCTACCTAGGGCCCCCGCGCCCAGAAACGTGGCGGTGCGCACAGAGGTGGGGGTGGAGGGCCGGCGCCCCGCCCCTTGCCGCCCGCGCCTGGAGCGCCTGGAGCGCGCGTGTGCGCCGAGTCCCGCAGGCGCGCGGCTGGGACCGCACGGGCGCGCCCCGCCCCGCCCCGCCCTGCCGCGTGTTGAAATTCAAACGAGGCGAACCCCCGCTGAGCCGGCTGAGAGGTCGAGGCAGGACCGAGCGGGAGGTTAGCCGTGCTCCGGCCCCAGAGACACCCACCTTGGCGGGGCAGTCCCCGAGCCCACGGGCGTTCCGTTGCCCGCCTCCAGCCCCTAGATGGCCAGCGAGCCTTGGTTCGAGGGGGCCGCTGCTACCGGGGGGCCAGGAGAGTCGAAGCCCCCCGAAGGCCTGGAGCCCCCTGAGGCTCAGCCCCTCAGAGATGCTTCGTGGGCGACGCCCCCCAGCCCACTTGGCCACTCACCCGAGGCGGAAGCTGAGGATTCCCGAGGGCCGCTGACCGAGCCAGAGCCCCCGACGCCTTCACCCCTGGTCCAACGCCTGGGCGCTTCTCCTGGAGGCGGTTTTCAGCCCCATCACGGAGCAGTTCCACTACCTGCTCAAGAAGGCCGATGATTTCCAGAGCTATTTGCTCTACAGGTGAGATCTGGCGCAAGGCGAGTGGGGCAGGCTAGGCAGCAGCCACCAGAGTCAAGGACCCTAAAGCCTTTGGTGGGGGCGGGGGCGGTGCTCAGGGATCACTCCCTGTATGTTCAGGGTGGGGGGGCACATGATACCAGAGATTGAACTCGGCAACTCCGGGCAAGGTCAGGCCCCTCCCTTCCGTACTATCTCTCCAGTCCCGAGAACCCCCAAAACTTTAGAAGCCACCGGTTCTCCGAAGCAGTCTGTTTTTTGATAACACAAAGCAAGCAAATGGCTGCTGGTGTCTCTTTTCTCTTGCCAAATCCTTCTGCCCAGTGTCTGACTGTTGGTGAGGGAGGGGTTGGGGTGGAGCAGTTAGGAACGCACTCTCGTGGTGCTCATGTCTTACTCTTGGCGCTGTGCTTAGGCGCCATTCCTGGCAGTGCTCAGGGACCCTATGGGGTGCCAGGGATTGAGCCCAGGTGGGCGGGCTGCTTGCAAGGCCAGTGCCCTCCCCCACCTGTACTACCTCCCTGACCCACATTTTCGCTAGGGGGGAGAAAACAGCTGTTTGGGAGTGGTTGGGCCCACTGGATTGCAAGTTTGAGAGCCCCCCAAGAAAATGCTTCCCCAGCCGGTAACTGAAGCTCATGTTTCCACATCCATTAAAATCCCCTGAGAGGCTGTTTGATCTGGTGATCTTAACCACCAGCCGCAGGTGTAGACTGGCTGAAAACCACTAGTTGAAATAAGGGCCAGTGTGGGTCTCTGGATGGGTATGCAGACCAGGTACCAGCAATTAGAAAGGAAAAGTTGAAGAATGCTGGTTTAAACTCCAGATTTCTGGGCTCCCTCCTCCAGGGGATTCTTTTTTTTTTTTTTTTTTTTGCTTTATGGGTCACTTATGGCAATGCTCAGGGTTACTCCTGGATCTGCACTCAGGAATTACCTCCTGACCATGCTCTGGGACCCTACGGGATGCTGGGGGATCAACCTGGTCAGGCACAGGCAAGGCAAATGCCCTCCCCGCTGTACTATTGCTCCGGCCCTGTTTGTTCTTGTTGGGGGGCCACACATGTCTGTTCAGGGTTTACTACTGGCTTGGCGCCCAGGAATTACCTCCCAGTTATAGTTGGGGGACGAGATGAGATGCCAGGGATTGAGCCCAGGTCAGCCACATCAAGGCAAGTGCCCACCCACTATACTATTGCTGCCGCCTCCCTCCAGGGACTTCTGACACCCACAGTTGCATTCAGGTGTGGAAAATTCAACAAGTGTTCCTCTTGGGGTCAGAGCCATAGTAGAGCAGGCAGGGCACTTGCTTTGCACACGCTGACCCAGGTTTGATCCAATGGATCCCAGAGGGTCCCCTGAACCCTGCCTGGAAGTGATCCCAGAGCAAAGAGCCAAGAGCATCTCTTGGCGCTGAGCATCTCCGGTTGTGCCACACAAACAGAACAGAAAAAAAAAAAAAGTGCCTTCTTGGCAGAGAGAGGAGCTGGTCCTGACAGGACAGTTGGAGTCACGGGAGGAGGAGCTCCCGGGGGTGTCAGCGAGGGACTGCCCTCTACCTCTCCCTTTAGCAGGGACCGAGTGCAGAAGGAACAGCTGGCCAAGGCCACTCCCACTTTCCTGCAGATGTGTGAGCCCTACTTCCTGTACTTAGAGGCAGCCGCTCGGAGCGTGCCCCCATCTACGGGGGCCTGCAGGAACTGGTCCGGAAGGGGGGGTGTACACCTCAGCCCAGTTTGGTTCGCCCTGTATTTTGGAGGGACAGGAGGGGGGGGTGCTTCTGGCATGCTGACCCCTTCATGCCGCCCCAAAACCCCTGTAGCTCCTGGACATTCTCCCAGCAGCTGACGCTGCGGCTTGAGCAGCTGGTGCTCATGTACGCCTCCTTTGGCTTTGTGAACTTGGAGGAGACAGACCCCTTGAGGTAAGGTGGGAAGAGAGGGGGGGCAGCAGGCCAGAGGGAGTCGGGGCCTCTCTCATCCACACCGTCCACCAGCATCTCCTGCTTTTTCTGCGGACGATTCTCCATCAGCCCTTCCCATGAGATCTCCATCTTCCGCTACTGCTCGCCGGCCGCCTACACCGCCAGCCGCTTCCCCCGGTACCTCTATAAGAAAATGCGCTGGAATCTGGAAAGCACCCCGGGTCCCGGCTGCCGCGGGCAGGAGTCCAGAGTGGACTAGTGAGTTCCCTCACCAGAATCAAAGTTCTCCCAACCGCCATATTTTTCCCTGATTCCCAGCTAACCTCGACTAATTTCAACTAATTTGAAAAATTAATGTATTTTGTTACAGTGTCAGGGATCCGACCCCGCACAGGCAAAGGTTCCATCCCCACCCCATAGCAAGGATTTCTGAAAAACCACCTTAGTAAGCATGCATCTTACATCAAAATAAAAAACCTCATCAGAGGGACAGAAGCGATAAGCACAGCGGGTAGGGTGTTTGCCTTGCTTGCGGCTGACCTGGGTTCAATCCCAGATATCCCATACGGTCCCCTGACCACCATTAGGAGTAGCTCCTGAGTGCAGAGCCAGGAGTAACCCCTGAGCATCGTCTGGTGTGACCCAAAAAAAAGAAGGTGGGCAGGAGAAGCCGGCTCCCGCGAGTCACGGCCCGCCCGCCCGGAGAAGCAGAGGCCTCTGATGAGTGACCCTCCCGGCCAGCACCAAAGCCTTCAAAGGAAGAAACCTGGAAACGACACATTCCTTTCTGCTTTGGCCAGTGCTGGGGAGCTAACTCGGGACTCACGCACGCACCCAGTGCACTGGGCCACCAACCACATCCCGCCCGCCTTCCTCTCCAGCTATTTCCTGTGCTACCGGGACACCTGGGAAGATGCAGGGCAGAGTCCGGCCAAGTCCTGCCCGCAGATCCAGAAGTTGTGGTCCATCGGCCGCTGGGTGCCCCTCGGGCCAGCTGAGGACGACATTTACTCCTGGTAGGTGCCAGGGCATGGCAGGGTGAGCGGGAGTTTCTGGCCCCCACCCCCTCACCTCTCCACATACACAGACACACTTTGCTTCCCCGGGGGAAATACACAGCGTTTTATTGTGCCCTTCGGAGTGCCTTGTGCAGTGACGTAAGCACCCAGCTGAGGTCTATGCTGCTGGCTCCATTTTGCTATGAAGGACACAGGTGCCCAGAGAGGGTAAGCTCCCCGCCCCAAGACGCACAGCCAGCACCAGCCCAGC
Source organism: Cryptotis parvus (assembly GCA_021461705.1). Classification (NCBI taxonomy): domain Eukaryota; kingdom Metazoa; phylum Chordata; class Mammalia; order Eulipotyphla; family Soricidae; genus Cryptotis; species Cryptotis parvus. The sequence goes on from JAJIBD010013746.1 coordinate 35,682, forward strand.
TTTGGAAGCCTTGACCTCCATCTCTGCCGAACAAGGAAACAGCTGGCCCCAGGCGTTCTCCCCACCCCTGGCGGAAACAAAGCCTCTTTCAGGCCTCGCCGCTCACTGCAGGGGAGGGAGGGGCTCGCGAGAAAACAAAAGGGGGTGACTCCTGTCCTCCGGCGCCCCAGGATTCTGTGTCCGCAGCCGCCCGGGGACTACCAGCAGCTGCTGACCATCGGGTTCGAGGAACCGTCGCACATGCTGGCCACCGACCTGCTGGTACAGATCCTCACCGGCCAGGCCAGCCCGGCGCAGCCCCCAAGCGCAGGCGCGCCGGCGGCGTGGACCGCGCTGGGGTCCTGAACCCCAAGCCTTGCGCTTGACAGCTGCGAGGGAAGGGGGAGGGAGGGGCTCACTTGTTCTCCCAGTGCAGCTCCGGCCGCGCCATCCCGGGGGCCCTCCCGAGCCAGTCCGTATGCCCCGGGCCCGGCCGCTGAGCCTCGCACGCGGACACAGCACTTTTGCGTGGAATAAAAGAAAGAAGTCGCAGCCTCCGCGTCCGCTCCCAGAGCCGCGGCGGCCCGCCCTTGGGGACGCGGGCCACGCCCCCTCGCCTTCGCGCGCGGGGCCTTCTGGGAAATGTAGTCGCTGGGAGCCGCGCTCCGGGAGCGCCGGGGCGGGTCGCAGCATGCGCAGACGGCGCACATGAAGCCGACATGGTAGTGGAGCCTGTCAACACCGGAACCCAGAAAACCGCAGGTTTCAGGCCGTCGGGAAATAATTCCACGCCCACTAGCGGACGGCGGCGGGGAGGGAGCGACCTCCGGGGCCACGCCCACGCTCACCGTTTGACCCGGAAGTGGTTGCGCGCGCCCTCAAAGCCGCTCCCGGCGTGCCCCGGGGAGGAGCGTAGGTCCCGTCCGTTTCTGTCGCTCTTCGGGGCTCCGGAGTGTCCCGGGCGCGGGCAAAGTGAGGAACTCTGGCGCCGAGCGGACGGGGAAGGCAGGAGAGACGTGGACTGACCGTGAGCCGCGGCTTCGCAAGCAGGTGGCCGAGCCTGGAGCAGGGCTGGAGTTTGGCGAGGGCAGAAGTGTCCTTGCAGGTTCAGCAGCCACTGTCCTCCCCCGCCATATAACTAAGGGGCTCCTCTGGGTGTACCACGGGCCTACGAGAGAACCCGCCTGGAGCCCGGACTTGGTGCTTCGGAGCCAAGCGCTGGTGTAGCTGATCGCGGGTTTCTGCACGAAAACCCACCCGGAGATGGAGACGGGATTGACACCGCCCTCAGGCCCTCGGCTGGCGCTGCAGAGGGTAACGGGGAGGTGCGGGCCTTGCAAGCATCCGACCCGGGTTCAGTCCCCCTCCCTACCACCAGGGAGGGATCCCCGAGCCCCTCCGGGTGTGCCCCCCTAAAAAAAAATCTGTTTTTTGCTTTTTGGGTCACACCCGGCAATGCTCAGGGGTTTCTCCTGGCTCTGCACAGAGGAATTACTCCTGGCGGTGCCAGGGATATGGATGCCAGGGATCGAACCCGGTCTGCACAGGCCGGCCGCGTGCAAGGCAAACGCCCTATCCGCTGGGCTACCGCTCCGGCCCCCCCCAAAAAAAAATCTTATCTTGGTTCTATAAAAATGAAAGTGGCAAGGATATAGCTTCCAGGTAGTTTCCTCCCCAGGGTGAGGCCCTGGGTTCGATCCCTGAGTTTCCCAGAAAATAAAACATTTTAAATTTTCTTTGAGGGGGTCACACTAGCGGGATCAGGGACTGGTCCCTGGTGGGGCTCAGGGCCCATGTAGAG